>JAOXNR010012172.1:0-109353 GCA_028571225.1 Parsonsia alboflavescens
GAGATGCATCAACGGTCCATATTTCTTGGCCAAATCTCTAAAGACATGATGGGTCAGTTCACCGGAAATTTGATGCAAGTTTCCGATGATCGGCAACTTCCCTGGCCCCGGAGGCAGATTGAGTCTAGAGCTTCTTTTTGTTGTAAGTTTGAGTAACATGAAACAGAAGAGGACTAAAGCAGAGAGAGTAAACGTGAACTCCATTGGCACCACGGAATATATATTAATTATTGGTGTCTTGCGCTGCAGATAAAAGAAAGGTGCAGCTTTTATAGAAGGTAATTAATTTAATTATTTAATATGCAAACACAATTTCTTATCACGAGTTGATTTTAATATGCAAATACAATTTCTTATCACGACTTGATTGTAATTAATTTAATTTAATTATTTAGTCTCCCAGAAATTTTCTGTCTCGTACAATATGCAAACACAATTTCTTATCACGAGTTTGTTGAATGTTTCACTGGCTAGTTGCAGGAGTTCATTTTCAACCCATAACATTTTCTTTCTTTCCAGCCTAATGAGTTTTAGCTTTTCAACCCCTAATATTTTCAACCCAGAACATTGAGTTTAATTCATCTCCCTAGTTTCAGTCCAAATTGTTTTGCTGAAAAGGTCTCACTAGCCTTTGATTTTTCTATTGATTTAGAAAGTTGTGGTGTCAAATACGAGACACGACGAGGATAAGTGATATGAACGATGTAGAAAGGGCTCGTTTATAGTAATAATATTAATATAATAGTAATAATTAAAAAAATATGTAGAAAGGGCCCATCCTAAAAAAATATGTAATGCTTTGTGACATTCTTTTTTCTTGTTTTCTTTTTTGTTTCCAATTGTGAAATCTTTTTATAATCATAAAAAATCGGAAACTTTCCGTAGAAAAAGAACTTTATCGATTGATATTAATTTTTAAACTTTTAATCAAATGTTCTTCTATTTAACCAATAAACTTTATGCAATACTACTAAACAACTTGTGTATGTCTAAATATTATAACATGAATTATATTATAAATTATCACTCCATTCTCTCTAATGTCCTATCTCGACTAAACTTCCTTCGCAAGTAAGATGGCGGCATCTTTGCGCTGCCTAACAACAATCTGCCTGCAGTTCCATCCCCCTTGGGTATAGGCTCCTTCTCCTCACTCTTTAAATCTCATACCATTGAAAACAAGGCTTCGGAAATCAAGCTGAAGACTCCATAGTCTTACAAAGGGGAACCGACCTTCTTCTCTCAAAGGAGGAGGTTGACAACTTGTCTCTTCCATTCAAACTAGAGCTGATAGGAAAATTCTCCTGTGGAAACCTTCTCTCGAACCAGTTAGGAAATTGATAAAAACAATTGGACTAAAGGGAGATTGCACAATTGAACTGATTGATGCAAGACATGTTTTATTTCGAGTAACACATGAAGATGATTACTGCCCTCTATGGCTTAAAGGCATTTGGATGCTCAACAGTGTTCCAATGAGGGTGCTTAAATAGACGCTGCAATTTAATGTGGCGGAACTGTCCACAATCCCAACATGGATATCCTTCCCTGATTTGCCGATTCATTTTTTCAGGAAGGAAATTTTGCTTTTGTTCGCATCTATTATAGGTAAGCCATTAAAAGTTGATGTTCCTACTCCTAATATGTTGCGGCTTAGTACTGCAAGGGTGTGTGCCGAGCTTGATTTATTGAATACTTTTCTGCATAGGATTTGGATTCACCAAGAAAGTTGGGGCTTTTGGCAATCGATAAAGTACAAACAGACGTTTTGGTATTGTTCTTATAGCCATAAAATTGGTCACCGCCATGTGAAAAATCTAGAATTAAAGACTTATAAAGATCAGGACAAGCCAGACACTACTCGGACGGTGATGCAAAGTCCAAAGGTAAAAAATTTACAGGTTTGGAAAGTTTAAGATTCAGAAACAATGTACCTTATTCTGAAGAAGGCAGTTGAGACAACGAATCCAAAAGTTTCCTTAAGCTTTCCTTAACAACTGCTTGCAAATATTTCGGTTCATCAAGGCTTGATTCATCAACATTTCCTTTATCATCAAACGTATTCCTTACTTCTTCTTGTGCCCTTTTGAGTATTCTCGGGTTTCCAAGCACTTCAGAGATTGTGCCTTTTTGAGTATTCTCGGGTTTCCAAGCACTTCAAGATTGTCCATTCTAGAACTGTATTTTATGTTTATTATTTTTTTTAATAAAACCAACGGGGGGATAGGCAGAACTTACCTATTTATTAAAGTTATTAAAGTAGAAAGCCGTAGAGAGGGCAGGGGCCTTACTCCACAAGATAGTGGATTAAATCCGCTTTAAAATTACATGCTAGTAATTAAATTAAAACCTTGTAAAACAATCTATCTAAAATATTCAAAGAATAAGCCTTCTTAATATGATAAAGCAGTCAATTTATTTTGCCAAGTATCTTCCAACTACTGCTCGAATCTTTAGAATGTAGATAAGCACATTGAGCTACCCAAATTTCATGACAAATAAGCAATGGTATCAGTTTTGCAATGATTCCAAGTTGGCTTGATTGTGAACTCCAAGCATGAATTCTTTCCGCCAAGTCCATTTGCCGCATATCAACCAAAAACACCTTGTTGTAATGCGACCAAACCGTCACTGTAATTGGACATCAATTAAAAAGATGCTAAATTGTTTCACATGACCTCTTGTAATGGCATTGTGAAGCTAAATGAAACCCCAATTTTGCTCATGTATCATCAATAGCCAAAAAATGTTTTCTAAGCTTCCACATGAAAATATACCACGAGAGAGGAATTTTTGACCGGAAGTAATGATCCTTTGAGAGTTCATCTAAATCTTCATCCTCCAAGGCTGATATGTAATCTGAAATTTTGAATTTATCTACTGAAGATAAATTCCATGTATATACATTTTTATCTTGAATTCTATCCTATGAGATGAACTGCTCCCGCCAATCTGATGATTGTATCAATCTCCTCTAAACCCTCGACCCACCTTCAATTGGTGTTGCATCTGGCTGAAAACCTTACTTCATCTTCAGATACCTAGCCCATAGTGAATCAGCCGATCTAAACTTCCACCATAATTTCATTCCATATACTCAAATAGATCTGGATAATAAGTGAACTCCCAATCCCCCTTTTTCATATGGTTGACATATTTGATTCCATGAACACCAGTGCTTGTTTTGACCATAATCCGTGTTACACTAGAAGAAATAAGCAAATTGTCACTCCAGCGCCACTAAAATTTGTTGTGGAGGGTTAGAAAGTATAAGAAGATAGATGGACATTGCAGATAACACATGCCTGATCAAAATTAACCGACCACCAGGAGGGAGATATTTCCTTTGCCAACCATTAGTTCAAGCCTTTACTTTATTGATAAGGGGTTCATATTAAGAAATCTTAGCTTACCTAGGAAAATAGGGCAGCCTAAGTACACAATTGTCCATTTTTGAATGATGCAACCGGTGATTTCCCTCAGCATATTCTGTCTTTGAGAGTTATAGTGGAAGAAAGATACATAGAACTCTTATGGAGATTTATTTTTTGTCTAGAACAATCTAGATAGAATTCTAGAAAATCCATCAACTTCCTCAAACCCCACTTCAATCCATTGTATAAATTATGATATCATCTGCGAAACTCAAATGGGAAACTGGAAGACTAATACGATGAGTAATGAAATCACTAGTATCTCCATCATATAAAAGTTTATTTAATCCCCTTGAAAGCACCTCTGCAGCCAATATGAATAATGTAGGAGATAGAGGATCCCCTTGACGAACACCTCCTGTTGAATGGAAAAAACCACAATTTTCCATTGATAGTGACAGAAAACTTGTTGAAAGCCAAACAATTATATAAGATTCAAAAAGTGATAATCAAAACCAAACTTCTTCAACACCTCCAATAAAAAAGGCAAATTTACTTTATCAAAAGCTTTGAGCACATCTAATTATATGACCATGTTACCCCCAATATACTTATTATTTAAAGAATGCACCAATTCAGAAGCAAGAAGAATATTATTAGCAATATTCCTTCCCTTCACAAATTCCCCTTGATTTGGACAAATCAAATTAGGAAGTAATTTTTCTAGCCGAAGATAAATTATCTTCCCAATTACCTTTGATGTAAAATTGCAAAGACTGATTGGTCTGACGTCTGCAAAAGTGACAGGATTATCAACTTTAGGAATTAGAACTATTTGAGTCGTAGTGAACTGCTGAGGCATCTTCACTCCTACCCAAAAATCCTTGACTGCCTGTAGCATATCCATTTTTATGACCTCCCAAAAAGATATAAAAAATATACCTGGAAAGCCATCTACTCTTGGGGCACTTTCACCATCCTAATAAAAAAATGCCACCTTTACTTCCTCCATACTTGATAATGTTGCCAGCTGCTTGTTCATCTCCAAAGTAATGCATCTCGGTATGTTACCATTGAAACTCTTAGGATCACACTAACAACCCATTTCCTCTGATATTAATCCCGAGTAGAACGCCACTGCTTCCTGTTCAATGTCCTGAATCTACGTTAGCCAATTTCCCTCATTATCTTTAATTTCATGAATTTGCAATGCTGCCTTCCTTGTATGCCAATAACTTGAGAAGTATGATATGTTTCCTTTACCCTCCTTAAGCCATTTAATCCCAGATTTTTGCCTAAAAAAATCTCTTGATTTTTCAAATGATAAACAAGATCAGCCATTGCTTTATGAAGCTTATCTCTGTTTTCCTCTGAACTGTCATCCATGTATATTTCTTCCAATGAAGTAACTAAATTCTCTGCTCTCTACACATTTGATTCAACATTACCAGAGGTTACTTTGTTCCAAATCTTGAGAATATGCTTTAATCGATTCAATTTACCACCAATAATTCGCATTCCATCCCCATTTACTCTCTACCACCAAGATGATTCAACAATGTCAAGAAAATCTTTATGTCCGAGCCACATTCTTTGGAACCAAAAGATTCTTGTTCCTTGAATTTCAGACATTGCAGATGTAATGAGCATTGGACAAGGATCTGAAGGAATTTGAGGGAGATGTTCCATTGAGGTGCTATGAAAAGCATTTTGCCTGCTATCATTTACCAAAACTTTATCCAATCTTCTCCATAGAGATGGGTAAGTTGATCTATACCATGTGTAGTTATTCCCTACAAAAGGTAACTTAACAAACCACAATGCTCAAAACTGTCATTGAATTCCCTTGTTGGTCGAATTGCCGGAGGAGATCCTAAACTTTCTTCATTACTTCTAACCACATTGAAGTCCTCACCAATCGACCATGGACCATTAACAATAGAAGATATTTTAGCCATTTCCATCCTCAAAGACCAACGTAAAATATAATCACATGTAGCATAAACAAATGACATCATACATACTAAATCCAAACCCTTATATTTCTCCACTGAGCATGACAACATTTGATGTGTATTCCTTATAACATTCACCTTTATATCAGAAGACCAAAATAACCAAATTTTCCTATTTGAGTTAGAAAAATAATGGGGCATCTTCAGTTTAAATGCATAAGATGCAATCCTGGAAGAATAAATCATAGGTTTTAAAATAGCAATTATCAAAGGCTTATAGACAAAAATATGACTTTTCAATTTATCCAAAGCGGCAGAATTTCCAATACCTCTTATATTCACAAATCAAAAGCTTCTTCAAATTTATTGATTAGATGATGTGCCAAATTGAGACTGAAGCCATGTAACCATATTCGATGGAGGTATTTCTTTCTTCTTTTTAACCGGATTTATAGGTGCTGATTAAGCCTTGCTTATCGAAGGCATATCAACATGCAAATTTAGCTCCTCCGTGTCATCAACAAATTGCATATGTGTGTCTGTTCTAAATTTATTAACAATATCTTGATCAGAAATTGAATCCCCAGAGGTTGTGCCAAAGTGAGCTGTTTCAAGTTGTCGTTGTTCACTAGTTGCTACGATGGCTCGATTAACTCTTTCAGATGAATCCTTTGAAGGAGCGATTTGTCCTAATGAAATACTACCTGCATCACCATGATCAGATTCTCCATCTTCTGCAAATTGCAAAATTAAATTTTCCGAACTAGGGTTTGCTGCCTTTTCCTGGTCCTTTGATTTTTGCTTGTCTTCAATTGCCTCCTTTTACCAATTCTCTCTTCCATAAGGCTTAGTAATCTTCTCACCTACATTATTTTGAACTTATGGACTCATTGACTCAACAGCCTGCTCCAAAATAGGGTCCATTGTTTTTGAATCTGTAATTTTCCAAGCATGTAAAGTTTTCACTTTTGGATTTTGCATCACCTTCCGAGTAGTATATGGCTTGTCCTAATCTTTAGAAGTCTTCACTTTCGGATATTTAAAATACCAATTTTCTTGGGAGTGACCAATTTTACGGCAATAAGAACAATATTGTAAAGTGTGTTCGTATTTTATTGGTTCCCAAAATCCTGAACCTTCTTGGTGAATCCAAATCCTTTGTGGCAAAGTATTCAATATGCAGTACTAGGCGGCGACATATTAGAGGTAGGAACATCAACTTTTATTGGCTTCCCGATAATAGATGCAAACAAACGCAAAATTTCCTTCCTAAAAAAAATGAATTGGCAAATCGGGGAAGGAAATCCATGCTGGTATTGTGGACGGTTCCTCCTTTTGCGTGAAATTTCTACGTCTATTTAAGCAGCCTCATTGGAACACCGTTGAGCATCCAGACAACTTTAAGCCACGGACGACAGTTATCGTCTACGTGTGTTACTTGGATTAAAACTTGCCTTGCATCAATAAGTCCAATTGTGCAATCTCCCTTTAATCTAATCATTTTTATCGATTTCCTAATTTTATCGAGAGAGGGTTTCCCATAGGAGAATTTTCCTATTAGCTCCAGTTTGAATGGAATAGACAAATTGTCGACTTCCTCTGTTGAGAAGAAGAAAGCCGGTTCCCCTTTGTAAGTCTGTGGAGTCTTGTGCTTAATTTCCAAAGCCTTGTTTTCGATGGTGTATGATTTGAAAAGTGATGAGAAGGAGCCTTTACCCCGGGGGATGGGGCTGCTTGTGGTCTGTCATTAGGCGGTGGTGGAGTAGCCATCATCTTACTTGCGAAGAAAGTTTAGTTGTGATAGGACTCTAGAGAGAAGGTGGAGAGTTTCTTAATTACTCCTCATTCCCATTCTAGAACGAAAATGTCCTGAAATGGGAAAGTCTTAAATATTGGTTCAGTAATTAATACTATACATTAGTTAACTTAGAGATATATATTGGTGTCAGCAAGTGGAACATCAAAGTTCCCTCTGTTTGAGTGTTGAGAAGAACATCAACAATATCTTCCTTTCTTTTTGATTTCCCCTTTTCCTCTCTATGCTCGTTAATAATGTTTTGGAGTATTTCATCAACTTGACTCTGTGTTTTCTCTATCTTACTTTTTGCACTGAACATGTGAAGCAATTTCACAGAAGGGTAGAGGTCCGAAATGGTGAATTCCCCTGCGAACTTGATAATATCCATGATGTGCTCTTCAAAATTTTCTTGAGACTCGTTTCTTTTTCCGAAAGCTGCCCTTGAAGTCAGCGCATAAATCAATGATAAAATCTTTCGGCTGAGATTTACAGTCTTTTCCTGGCCTTGAGATAAAATTGACGTGACCAAATTTAAGTCTGCACCCGCTTTGCACTTAGGAGCTCAATCATGAAGATTTTCCAAAGGTCTCTCCAGTAGTTTTCGTATGGAGAGAAAACAATGTCTTCGAAGTTATAGGAGATGGTCTTGACGGCAAGTGCATGGGAAGGTCCTTGAGAGAAAAGGATATTATGTGTTTTAAAGACTTCCTTAGCCATTTCAGGAGAAGTGATCGCAATTGTTGAAACTTCACCAAGTTTTAGGTGCATCAAGGGTCCATATTTGTTGGCTAAATCTCTGAAGACATGATGGGTGAGTTCACCGGAAATCTGATGCAAGTTTCCAATTATCGGCAACTGCCTTGGCCCGGGAGGCAGGTTCAGTCTAGGGCTTCTTTTGGTTAGCTTGAGTAGCAAGAAACAGAAGAGGAGGGAAGCACATAGTGCTGTATAGGTGAACTCCATTGGAAACTTAATGCATGATATAGAGTTTAGAATTGGTACTGTCTCGTTCTGCAAATAAAGAGGAGTGCTGCTGCATGAGCCTTTATAGTAGTTGTCTGCCTTACTCCCAACAAACAAATAACACTCATTCAATGAAAATAAGTGTCTTTGAAAAAGGGGGAAAAAAAAAACCAAATAGTAACACTCATTGTTGTTATATACGTAAGTAATATAATTCATAGTTCCATACTAGATATTGTTTTAAAGAAAAAAGTCAATTTCAAAATAAGTATTGTTTACGTTTATATAGAAATAATTTATATGTTAAGTTTTCCTGATTTTGCCCCTTATTTAACTCTCTATAATTGTACTGAGGATCTTGTCATTGTCTTTAACTTCGGAAAGAGAGAAATGATATTTCAGTCTAATTGTAATTTAAATGTTGAACATATCATCAAGGAATTCTTATGTGTGGTGCAAAATCTTAAATGCCACTTAGTTTGGAATGGACGGAGTAATAGTGAAATCATGTATTAGTGGAAATATTGTTTATTCATTGATTGTTTAGTTCCAATACGAGCTTTTTATGGGTTTTACTTTGACTTAATTGGCTTATGATATTTACTACATTTTCTACACCATCTTTATACTATCAAATATAATAATATATAAAAATCACATGCCACTAGGGTTAACAATATCTTTTTTTTTATTATTTGATTTTATTAATAAAACATATATGTAAAAACATAAGTGTCTATTTATTATTGACGGTAAAGAAGATAATGTAAAAAATGTGATAAAAGATCTGAATCCAACTTTAATGAAAGGGAATCTTCATTTTCTAAGTCCACACTTGTAAAATTAAGTTCATAGTTTCCCTAGAGAGAATTAGCAGTGGATCCTAAAATCTTGGAATAGAATAATCTCGCTTACCTTATTCTACAAGGCAAGTTGGTGGTAGCACCGCCAGTGGTTCCTCCACCGGAGGAACGCCTTTACCCATGGGTGGAGAAATCTTTCTCTTCACTCTGTCAAAATATTGCTCACATTGTATGAAGATTGATCATGCAATTGATCTCTGCTGGATCAAGCATCCAGAATTGAAAAAACCTTTTAGATCGGAGAAACCGATTTCCAAGCTGACCACACTGCTATCGCCGACTACCAAGAAGCCCAATCAGATTAACCCTTAGGTTAATAATTTGACTATTTGGAAGATTAAATCAGCAACTGGTGGAAATCAAAGTTTGCAGAGGAATGAAATTACTGCCGCCAAAGCTCCTTCTTTGTTGTAGAATTATCATTTGGTTACTGATGATCTTCTGATCTTAAAATCCCTCGAGGTTCAGGAAAAAAGTAGCCTAATGGATGATCCTTTGGTGGCTTATCTTGCTGCTGAGCAAAATAATTTCCAATTCAAAATTTTAGCTCTCCTCAATTCAAAATGATACTAGTTCCAATTTGGAGGACAATCAGATTGTGAGTTCCAAAACAAATATTCCACTTCAAATTGAATTGGAAACGATGGTTGATTTTGAAGGCAATCAAGAAGCTTCAGTCACAGAAAATTCCTTCTTGTAGGAGGGACAAATCGAATTGATTCCCAAGCTCCTATCACTGATCCATCTGCATCTACTCCTTATGCGATAATTTCAGAAGTTTCGGAGGGTTTAGGGCCGATGTCTGATTTTGATCATATAGTCACAGATGATAGTAGGTCACCAACACAAGGGATTTCTTTGGAGGTTGTACTTCGCCTAGTTGAAAAGTTGGTAAGCCTGTTCTAAAAGCTAAGAAAAAGAAGCAACTCCTACCACGGACAGCATTGACAAGGTCCCCGACCAAGCGAAATGCTTTCGTAAGTCGTTCGATATGAAGAGCTCGATATGGAATATATGAGGTATTGGTAACAATACTTTGATTAGGCATTTGAAGAAATTGATTTATGATTATAAGCCTATTTTAATTTATACTCTGGAGCATTCAATTGCACCTAAGCAGATTTCAAATGTTGCTTTCTCATTAAGTTTGGTGAATTATTACTGTAGTGCATCGGGTAAAATATGGTTATTTTGGTCAGATTTGATTCGAGTGGAAATTATCTTAGATTTACATCAAGTAGTCACTTGCAAAATCAGTTCGGTTTTTGGTAAAGATTGTTTATTTTCTGTAGTGTATGCGAAGTGTAATTACTTAGACAGGAGATACCTTCGGTAGAATATGCTTCAGATAAGTCAGAATGTTTCCATTCCTTGGCTTATCAGTGGAGATTATAATGTATTTCGTTCCATGGATTAGTTCTCAGGGTCAATTCGGAGTCTTCGGGCCACGAGGGAATTTAATGATTGTATTGATGACTGTGGTTTGGTTGACTTGGCGTATAAAAGGGGGAATTTCACTTGGTATCGACCACTTTTCCACCACACTAGAGACGTTTGGACAGAGCTTTAGTAAATTCTAATTGTTCGAGTTCATTTTCTTGCACCCAAGTTGAACACCTTCCGAAATGCTCATCGGATCACTCATTGTTGTTGATCAGAATTACAAGCTTGAGCTCTCAGTTAGCAAAAATCTCCAGGCACCAAAATATGTGGACTAGACATCCTTAGTTTAAGGCAGTAGTTGAAGTTCCTTGGCAGGGGCAAACCGAAGGTAATGGATTGTAGAATTTGTCTGTTAAGATGATTCGGTTGAAAGTTTGTCTCAAAACTTGGAATAGAGAAGTTTTTGGTGATGTACAATAAAATGTAAAAAAAACTGAATTGGATTGTGTACAAAAGGAGCTCAGTTACAAAGATGCAGCCTACAGCCGAGAACAGGGAGCTTTTTCAAAAAGCACAAGCTGATTTGGCTTTTCAGATGAGGAACGAATTCATTTTTTGGCAGCAGAAGGCTCGTGTTAAATGGTTGAAAGAGGAGGAAGGTAATACATCTTACTTCTCTAAGTTTTGGCACATACAAAAGGGCAAAATGCATATTTGTAAGGTTTTGAATTCGAATGGTGAATGGATATTTGCTTAGCTTGAAATTGAAGAGGAAGCTATACACTATTTTTCCTCTCTACTGAAGGCTGACAGTGGGTGTCTTTCTACTATCCTCACTTCTGTTGATAACCACTCACTCTAGGTTCTCCCATCCTCTGCTAAAGTAAAATAGGCAGTCATATCATGAGAACGTAATAGCTCACCAGGAATTGATGGTTTTACGAGGACATTTTATCAAGACTTTTGTTACCTCATTGAAGAAGATGTGGTTCAAGTAGTTAGAGATTTCTGGTCAGGGGTTCATTTACCTAAACAAATTACAGCAACTCAGATGGTACTAATTCCAAAAGTCATGAATCAATCATCCTTTGCTGATTTCAGACCAATCAGTCTTTGCAATTTCTCATCAAAGATAATTGGTAAGATTACGGCTTTAAGGCTCTCTCTTATTGCTGAAGTTAATTTGTGAAATTCAATGGGGGATTTGTCAAGTTGCGGCATATTACAGACAACAGTCTTCTTGCTTCAGAATTCACTCAGTCCTTAAATAAGAGTTGTAGAGGGGATAATTTAATCATCAAGTTGGATATGTATAAAGCCTTTGATAGGGTGTCATGGTACTTCCTGTTTGCAGTACTAGAGAAATTTGGTTTCTCTGCACATTTTATTAAGTTAATCCAAAATTGTTCATGCTTTAATCATTTCTCGGTGATAGTTAATAGGAAAGCTTGTGGGTTCTTTTCTTCTAGTCGTGGAGTTCGTCAAGGTGATCAGTTGTCTCCGTCATTATTCATACTGGCAGTTGAAGTACTTTCAATAGGTTTGAACTGTATGTTACTAGAAGGGTCCTTGGGTGACTTTGTTGCAAATAAGCAGGGGTATCCAATATCTCATCTTAGCTTTGTAGATGATGTGGTCATTTTCACAAGGGGATTGAAACATAAGTTGATTTCTTTAATTTACTTTCTTAGATATTATCAATCTTGTTTGGGACAGCTAATGAATTATCACAAAATTTCACTGTATTTACCTGAGTCTTCAATAGCTCATGGAGGAATTTGGTGATATTACTTATTGTCCAATTAAATCTATGCCTATAATTTACTTAGGCTGTTCGATTTTTGTTGGCGGAGAAAAAATATCATATTATCAGAGCATTGTAGAGAAGGTTAATGCTCCTATAGAAAGCTGGCAAAAGAAATTACTTTCAGTTGGTAATAGAATTGTTTTGATTCTTTATCTCGTGACTTCCACTATCACTCAAATTCTTGCTACCAGCAATCCTTCAGTCCACAAAACTAAGGAGGTAGAGAGAAATTTTACAAAATTTTTCTAGGGTAAAACGAGCAAGGGTTTAAACGCGCTTGGTGTAATTAATTAGCAGCCGATCTGCAGGCCATTTTAAACAGGGGGTAATACATCCCTTCGCTTCAGATTTTTATTAAGGCTTCTGGGTATAAAAATTGGTGGAGATTTCGTACTGAGAATTCTTTGTGGGTGAAGCTTGTTAAGTTGAAATATAATTTCTAGCTTGGAGAAGTAATGGCTGGTGGGGGGTCCAGAGAACCAAAGAGACTGAACGGAGTAGCAGAGAAGGCTGAGGCTCATATTTCAATACTTACTGCTATTGGTGATCTTTCATTTTGGCATGAAGACTGGTTGCTCTCTGGGTGGTTGGTAAGACAGATTGGAGGTGCAGAATTCTTCTCTGAAGATTCAGCATCTTCTCTCCAATGGAGCTTGGAACATGGAGGAGTTGGGGGCTCTTCTCCCCGCAAACTCGGCCTTACTGGAAGAAATAGGACATACTCCTATTGATCAAGGCAACTCGAATATGTATATATGGAAACTTACAACTTCATGTAAGTTTTCCATCTCCTTTTGCAATTGACATTTGCAAGAGGACCTTGGTGATATAGCTACAATAAAGTTTTGGCACAAAGCCATACCCCTATCATGGTTTGTTTTAGTTTGGAAGATGCTGAACGGTTTTTGTCCCTGGATAATAGCTTAAGGAGATTGGGGTTTCAGCTAGCCTCTCGGTGCCATTGTCTTCACAATGAGGAAAACTACATGCATTTGTTTGAGGATTGTAGAATTGCTAAGGCAGTCTGGACATTTTTTTTTCTCAAAAGCTTGGCTTTAATAGTCCCATTGATGATGTTGGTTGGTTGTTCAGATTGGAGAATGAGCTAGGTGCTTTGGAGATCATCATACCGACTTTAGTATGCAAAGAAATTTTTGCAGCTAGATGTAAGTTCTTCTTTGAAGGTAGCAATAGCTCTAGTTCTCAGATTATTAGAACCATTATGCTTAAATTTTTGGACTTAAAGGAGGCTTTTCCTGATTTGAATTTTGGAAAAATCTTCAAGACTTTAGTGGCAGTTAGATGTTCTCGAGCTATTAAGGTTTGTTGGTGGCAAGAATGTTATGATGATAGCATTATATTGAATATGGATGGAGCATGAAGAGGCAATCCAGGTACAACAGCTGCAGGGGGAATTGTAAGGAGGGGAAATGAGTAGTTTTTGGGAGCTTTCTCCATTTACATAGGAGAGACAACAAATACAGTGGCTGAGATAAAGGCTCAATTGGAATCTTTGGGGTAATGCTTGAAGGAAAATTGGACAAAAGTACTTATTCATATGGACTCTAAAAGTGTTGTAGATATGGTGAATGGGAATTGCTCAACCTCTTGGCATCTTCATCGAAAGCTCAAAGAAGTTCAAGAGAAGATGGCTTTTGGGTTCTTCAACTTGGTTCATATTTTCAGCGAGGGTAACCAGGTGGCTGATTTCCTTGCAAATGAGGCTTGTGATAATTTACATTGTGTTCATTATAGTCTTTTTAATTCACTTCCTTTATTTGTTAGAAGTCTTTCTAACTTAGATGGACTTAAGTTTCAATCCTTTTGATTCCACCATTCTTAAGGGTAAGGTTTTAATGCAACCCTTGTGTCTTCAAATTTTTTCATTGATAAACGGGTAGGGGTTTGCCAAACCCTACACCATCATTGGCTATTAAAAGAAAAAAGAAGAAGCACTTGGATGTCACTCTTTCTATACTAGTAAGAAATTAACAAGTCTTAATTATTTTGTTAGATATATTTTATATACTAAATTTTAAAAATAAAAATTAAATAATATGGCAATGACACGTGTGTTAAATGGTTTATATTTTAGTTTTTAAAGACATTTTTTAATGTTTTACCGGTGTAGCAAAAAGTGACATTCAAATGTGCACTAGAAGATCCAAAGTCAAATTAAGGTGACATTGTTGGGATATTCCAAATCTTTTTTTTTTAGGCACTTGTGTTATACTCTTCGTTACACCAATAAAAAAATTATATATATATATATATATATCTATCTTTAAGAGATAAAATACTCATAGGGTTTAGGCTTAACAAAAGTATAATGATTAAATTGACTGGTTTTATAATCTGATGGTCAATTTGAAAAAAGGTGATAAATTCAGTGATCACATTGTTAGTTAAGAATAAAATAATTGAGTATTTCAATCCTTAAACTATAACCCATTAGAAGTTTTGGTCCTTGAAATTTTTTTTGGCCTTTATAATTCCTAAACAATTTATGGTTGGCTATTTTGGCCCTTTTGACTAGATTCTTCAATAATGTTATTGGATTTAGACATCAACTTTGAGCTCACCAAAATGGGAAGGGTATTACCGTCAATACACTGTTCCTAGGGTAAAATTAAAAGAAAAAAAATATATATATTGGCAAAGTCTGGCAACCTCTGGCAATATATCACCAACCTTCGGAAGGGCGCCAACCTCTGATAAAAAGCATTGTTAGCGGCTGCATTATTCCCACCATGCACCAAAATTCTTCCATGGAACTACAAAATCACCGGTAGTTTCATATGGTTCTTCCTATACACGTCCGGTGAATTCCCTGAATAAATCCTATTCTCCAGTTTTTCAGTTTCACGACTCGTTTTGTTCCATTCTTTAGGAAAGCTAGGAGAAACAATAGCAGATTTGGACAGGAAAATCCTAAGTGATAGGGTGCTTAACGGATCGATGTGAAGGTCCTTTGTGGCCAACTTTATCAGAGAAGCTAGGGATGGTGGGAACATTAGCGTCACTAGAATGGAAATCGACGCCGCATGGTTGGTGATCAGAGATGAGTGATTCAAGAAGATCTTGTAACCAGCCTTTTTGCTCCTTATTCTGATCCCAACTGGAAATGGATTATAAGACATCATCTCCTAACTCTATTCCAAGATTTCCTTCTCCGACCTTCCGTAGCCACCTTCACTCACAATGACGGCACTGCTGTAACCCTTCTAAAAGCCACTGATAAAATTCTCGTATCTCCTTCCACACCTCTGATTTTTCTTACCATTTGGGTAATGAAAATTACCAAATCATGGTGCCCTTTGTTTACATCTCTTCGAATTCCTCTGAGTTTCCGAAATATTGCAATTACCCATTTGTTGATTTTGTAATTTCCTTTTACCTTCGAAATTGGCACAATTTCTCGGATCTCGCCCAAAATCTTGTTAAGCTATTCTTGTTTCATCATTCCTTTTGTTACTCTCCTTCTAATTCCTTTTTACAAACCCATTTTTTGTTTCCAAAAGAGAGGCCGTAGATCGATTGGCTTGTAGCTTTACTATGACATGGTGGAAATGCAATCCAAAACAGACAGCAAACTTGCAACGTTAAGCTTGGCATAGTCTTCCTCCTTCAGATCTAAGAAGAGAAACATCATGTCCAAACTTATTAGGGTTTTGAAATTCATACGGACCTAAGAGGAAGATGAGGAAAGAATGGAGAGAAAGAAGAAAACTGAAAAAATTAAATCGGTGGTTACCAAGGTAATGGATATGATTTTTTTTTAAAAAAAATTTTACTTTTGGAATAGTGTATTGACGGTAATGCCTTTTTCATTTTGGTTAGCTCACCGTTGACTTCAAAATCCTAGCAAAGCCCATTTAACTGTTTCCTTTTCCATAAGTAATTGAAGTTCATCTTTTTCAATGGCAGAAACAACGATGGTAATGGAGGTAATGGTAGACGAATAATAGTTCACCCCGAGAATATTATTCTTGTAGTTAATAATGGTGCTAGTAGAGGTAATGGTGCTAATGGAGGTAACAATGATATGTGCACTACTAAGGAATTAACTGCATCTACATTTGCTGATCATCCTTTGGCCATTGATTTTCTGGATAATGATGAGAATTTTAAATTGCACACTAGTTTTCTTCAAATATTACCTGTTTTTCGTGGAATGCTTGGATATGATCCTCACGAATATCTTAAAGATTTTTATGTTATTTGTGTTGCATTGAAACAAGGTGGAACCACAATAGAGGTAATAAAGTTTCTCTCCTTTCCATTTAGACTATAAGATTTTGCTAGAAACTAGTTATATGAATTCCCTCCTAAATCTCTTTTTGATTGGAAAACCATGAAGCGAACTTTTCTTGAAAAATATTTTGCAGCCTCTAAAGTTTTATCTATTAAGAAAGATATTATAGGTATTAGACAGGGTCCTAATGAAAAGTTTCATGAGTATTGATTCAGGTTTAAAAAGTTGTTAACTATTTTGCTTGACAATCACATATTAGAAGCTGATCTAATGCAACATTTTTATGAAGGACTAAATGATATGGATAGGGTGATGATAGATGCAGCTAGCCATGAATCATTCTTGGAAAAACATCCAACAGATGAGCAATAATTGTTTAACAAGCTTACATTGTCTGTTCGAACAACAGGGACAATATTCAAAGGAAGGATGAAAAAGTCATGTCTATAGATGCAAAACTGGATAAGATCACTCATTAGTTTGTTCAGTTTTTATCTATGAACACTAGCACACAAGCACATGTCAATTGTTGCAATATTTGTTGTAGTTATGAACATATTACTGATCATTGTCTTTATAATGTAGAAGATGCTAGTGTTAATGCTATAGGAAACTTCTTCGGCCCTCGAAGGAGGTACAATCCCATTCAAACACATACGATGAAGGTTGGAGAGTTCATCCAAACTTCCGATGGAATCAAGGACGAGATATAGCTCAAATCCAAAACCAACCTCAGAGAAATCCTCCCGGTTTTTTCCAAGTCAATCCCCAAGGCACTCTAAATGCTCCCAATCCTTCACATTTTGAACCATCCAATTCTACTTTGGAAGAGATGATGAAAACCTTAACTGCAAACACCATAGCCTTCTAGAAAAACACTCAAACTAGCATTCAAAGCCTTGAAAGACAAATGGGACAACTTACCTTGGAAGTAATCCAACTCAAATCCCAAGGATCTAAGAGCCTTCCTTTTCAACCCATCAATCCTGTTGAGAATGCTAGTGCCATGACTTTAACGAATAGTAAGGAATTGCAAGATCCTCGATTGAAGCAAAGTGCAACTGAAGAAGAAGAGCTGATTGTTGTAGAGAAACCATCTCAGGATTCTTCTCCAATGGAAGAAGAGAAAAGGGGAGAAACTCAAACCCTTAATGTACGTCCCCCTTTTCCCTCACGTCTTGTAGGAAATAAGAAAGAGGAGATGGAAAAGGACATTTTTGAGACATTCCACAAGGTGGAAGTCAGCATCCTGCTCTAAAATGCAATCAAGTAAATTCCAAGGCATGCGAAGTTCCTAAAGGAATTGTGCACAAACAAGAAAAGACTAAAAGGGGATGCAAAGATAAATGTGGGGGAGAATGTTTCAGCTATTCTTAAAAAGAAACTCCCTCAAAAGCAGAAAGATCTAGGTATGTTTATTATTCCATGCACAATTGGTAATGTTTTTGTAGCAGGATGCATGCTAGATCTAGGAGCATCAATAAATGTCATGCCATTGTCTGTCTACTCTTCTCTTAATCTTAGACCTTTAAAGGATACTAAAGTAGCCATTCAACATGCTGATATATCTTGTGCATATCCTGAAGGAGTTATTGAAGATGTTTTAGTAAACAGATGAGGGTAATAATTTCTCTTCTACTCATTCTCCGATTCTTTTAGGAAGACCATTCTTGAAAACTGCAAAAACTATGATTAGAATGATAGAACTTTATCTATGGAATTTGATGGTGAAAAAATCTCTATCAATATCTTTGAAGCCATGAAATACCATTTTGATGAATGCTCTATGTCTATGCTAGATATTGTAGATCCTTTGGTTGAAGAGATGCATGAGCTATCCGATAAAGAATTAATGCATGCCATTCTTACTCATAGCATTGATAAAGAAAACATGGATGTATTATCTTTGATGTGGACAAAGACATAATTGACACTATGAATGACTTGTCTGCATGTGTTATTTCTAATCTTAAGCTTGAATTGCCTATCTCTGAAGATAAGTTGAAACCTTCTATTGAATGTCCCCCTTTACTTGAATTGAAGCCCTTGCCTTCTCATCTTAAATATGCTTATTTAGGTAAAAGGAACTCATTGCCTGTCATAATTGCTAGTAATTTGACTAATGCTGAAGAAGGCAAATTAGTCGATGTTCTTAGGAATATTGTAATTGCAATTGGTTTTGGTCATTAACTGATATTAAGGAAATTAGTTCATCTACATGTATGCATCGTATTTTGTTGGAAGATCAGGCTAAACCTTGCAAGGAAGCATAGAGAAGGTTGAATCCACCTTTGTTAGTGGTTGTTAAGAAAGAAGTAATAAAGCTTCTTGATGCAGGTATCATCTATCCTATAACTGATTGTCAACGGGTAAGTCCTGTTCTTGTAGCTCCTAAGAAATCTAGAATAACTGTTATTGAGAATAATGAAGGTGATAAGGTACCAAGTAGGGTACAAAGTCTAGGGCATGTTTGCATTGATTATAGGAAATTGAATGCATTTACTAGGAAAGATCATTTTCCCTTTCCCATCATTGATCAGATGTTAGAGTGTCTAGCAGGTAAATCTCATTACTGTTTTCTAGATGGTTTTTTGAGATATTTTTAGATTGCAATTACCCTTGAGGATCAAGTTAAAACCATATTTACATGTCCATTTGGAACTTTTGCATGTAAAAGAATGCCTTTTGGATTGTGCAATGTCACCTATTACTTTTCAAAGATGCATGATGTCTATTTTCTCTGATTATGCCACTGATATCATTGAAGTTTTCATGGATGATTTTATCGTTTATGGAGATACATTTGATGCGTGTTTAGAGAATTTAGACCTTATTCTTAAAAGATGTGTTCAATCTAAACTTGCGTTGAATTTTTAAAAGTGTCACTTTATGGTGGAACAAGGCATTGTTCTAGGACATGTGGTTTCAGCAAAAGAACTTGAAGTTGACAAAACAAAGGTAGATGTAATCAAATCTCTTAATTATCTTTCTAATTTAAAAGGGGCAAGAGGTTTTCTTCATCATGCTGGTATTTATAGAAGGTTTATAAAAGACTTTTCTAAAATTGCTGAACCTTTGTGTCTACTTCTCCAAAAAGATGTTCCTTTTGATTTTAATGATGTTTGCAAGTAAGCTTTTAATGTTTTAAAGGAAAGTTTAATTTCTGCACCTCTTATTCAACCACCTAATTGGGATTTAGCTTTTGAGATAATGTGTAATGCTAGTGATAAGGCAGTTGGAACTGTTTTAGGTCAAATTAAGGACAAGGAGCCATACTTGATTTACCACGCATCAGGGACATTGAATGTTGCTCAATGCAATTACACTACTACGGAGAAGGAGATATTTGCTATTGTTCCTGCATTAGACAAGTTTCATTCTTATTTGTTAGGTACTAAAGTAATAATTTTTTCTAATCATGTAGCTTTTAGGTACCTTCTCAAGAAGAAGGAATCTAAGCATGGGCTCTTACGTTGGATATTATTACTTCAATAATTTGACATTGAGATTAGAGATAAGAAAGGAGCTTAGAATTACATAGCTGATCATCTAAGTAGGCTAACCTACGAAGGGAAGTATTTCCAATCATCCGTTGGATATTATTACTTCAATAATTTGACATTGAGATTAGAGATAATAAAGGAGCTTAGAATTACATAGCTGATCATCTAAGTAGGCTAACCTATGAAGGGAAGTATTTCCAATCCCTGAACTCTTTCCTAAAGAGCATTTATATATATTTCATGGTTTTCTTCTTTGGTATGCTGATATTGTTAACAATATTGTGACCAGGGAATTACCATCTGAACTTTCAAGAGCTGAAATGTATAAGATTAAGAATGATGCTAAATACTACTTATGGGATGATCACTACTTTTTTAAAATTTGTTTTGATAATGTCATTTGTCATTGTGTGCCTAATAATGAAACTACATCTATTTTAGCATTTTATCACATATATGAAGTAGGAGGTCATTTTGGTCCCGAAAGGACTGCCCATAAAGTTTGGTACGGATTGTATTGGAATATTCGGACCAAGTCACATTTTTGCATGTTAAAGCATGTCATGAATTCCAAAGAGTTGGAACCATATGTAGGAGAGATGAGATGCCCTGTCTAATGTTCTTACTTGTGAAACATTTGATTTGTGAGGAATTGATTTCAAGGGACCTTTTCCATCTTCTTTTGGTAATCTTTACATTTTGCTTGTAGTTGACTATGTGTCTAAATGGGTATAAGCTAAAGCTACAAGGACTAATGATGCAAAAGTTGAGGTTGATTTCATAAAAGAGAACATTTTTAACAAATTTGGCATCCCTAAGGCTATCATAAGTGATGGAGGAACTCATTTTTGTAATGGCCTAGTTTTTTGGCATCCCTAATCGTGGTCATTATCCATCCCATAATAATGAGCAAGTGCCAACTGATGAAGAGTTTAATTTTAATGCGGCAAGACATGATTTAGTTCTAGTTTATTATGCAGTAGGTAGGAACAACAACACACTGCATTTCTTGTTAAACAATTAGATGGCACACATCGCATTGTCACTTACTTTTTTAATCATTATATTTCTCCAAAAGCTTCCTCATTGAATGAATTATGTTTCTTGAATGTTTATATTCTTTATCTCATGAAAAATGGATTAGGAAATATTCCCGAAATTTCATTACCCACCATCTTAATTTATAACATGCGTGAGATTACTCATAGTATTCTTGGAGTTAATAAGGCCTTTTGCTATCCATTGTTATTAACCACTTTTTCAAGCCTGCCATCTATCTATTGAGGCTTTTACAAGTGTTAAATCCAAAGTCATTATCAACACAAACACCACGAAAAAATCTTAAGTATTCTTATGGTAATGATGGTATATGGGATTTGAGAGCTTTTCATTCTTACATCCTTGAGAGGAGCAACTCCAGGAGGATGAGGAAATTGAAGCCATGGAACAAGGACGACATCCACAAGACGTCCCTTCATCTTCTGTAGGACCATCCACTTCTAGGCCACACCAATCCACAAGAGACATGTTGTGTCAAGTACTTTCCAATCAAGAAGCCATGCAATCATAGTTTGCACAACTTGGGATTCAACTCAATAATTGGCTTGATTCTCGAGACACCTACCAGATTCCTACAAGGAGCTTCTTCGCAAGCTCTCTCATAAAGGGTGACTATATCTCCTCCCTCTTTTTATGTTTCTTTTTCTTATGTGTCTTTAGTGCCATTGAGGACAATGCTAACTCTAAGTATGGGGGTGTGTGTTTTCTTTTATGTTGTCTTATATGTGTTGTCTTTTATAGGTTTTTTTTCTCTTATTTTCATTCTCTTAGTTGCCTTTGTCTACGTTTTTCTTTCATTTTGCATGTTTTTATCCTTGTTCATGATATTTTTAATGTTTAAGATAGTTTTTTTTTTTAATTTTAATTTTAACTTTTATGTTTTTGTGGCCAATGATATGATTAGTAATCCTTGAATTTAGACATGAAATAGTTGAAACCTTTAGTGTTTGAAATTATTTGAACTTCTTTTTCCTTGTACAATCCCAAATAAATTTTTGAACTAAAATTCACATAACTTTACAAAGTTGAAGCTAAAAAACTTAACTTTGAATCTTGCATAACCCTTTTAAAACAATTTTTGCAAAAATAATCTTCAAGATTCTTTTTAAGCTAAAGGGAAGGATTGATTGAAAGAATTGTCTTGATTTGGAATTTCACTTTTAGCCTCATTCTTATCACTCTAGAACTTGACTTTTTACATGTTTGAGGCAAAGTCCATAGAAATGTGTTTAAGTTGGGAATGACATAACTCCTTCTTTGACTTGTTTGTGCTTTTTCTTTAAGCCTACCCTTTACATTATATCCCTTGGTCCTTATTTGGGCCTAAATGAGAATAGTTTCTAACTATTCTATTTCTTTGATTTTAAGCCCCGTCATTTACTTTTCTACCTTATGTTTTAAATGTTTTTAAGAGAATAGAGGGTATGTTCTTTTGGAATAATTTTTTTGCAAGATTTGAATGTTTGATGAAAAGTGAGTGATTGAAGGAGAAATAAGGATGTAAGAGAAGTGACGAATAAAGAAAAAAAAAAAAGTAAAGTTCTTTGGTTTGTATAAAAAAATAAGAAAAGAAAATAGAGTATGAAAAAGAAAAAAGGCTCTAGTATAAAAAAGAAAGAAAGGAAGAGCAATAAAAGGAGTTGGTGAAAGAAGGAGATTGTTGATTCATTTTGATAATATTTGTGATAGAGTTTTGGCCTTAATTTCTATACTTATCTATTCTCTCATATTATTTAATTTGCTTATCCTTATCCTTTGTTTGTAGCCAATTCCAAAAGCCTAACATTATAAGCCTAAAGTCCTATTTGACCCTAGTAGACCTGTTTCCATCATTAGGGGAGAGTGGGTGGATTGATACGTTTATGGTTGTGGTTTCTTCTTTAAAGGCTTCTTGTGTAATTCTTTATTGAGATTGTTTGATTGATTGATCTTATCTTTGGTTTGATCCAAATGATTTTCAAAACCTGATGATTAAAAGATTTTTGATTATGTTGTATAAAGAATTGAGTATCTTTTACCTAAATTATGTGAAGTTGTCACACACTTGATGCACTTATTTGTTTGTAATGGGATTTGTGGTTTGGTTAAGAAGGAATAGTAATTGATCACGTATTCTGGTTTAATGTCTTGTGTCTGTTTTCAAGATCGCAATATGAGGCCTTGTGTTTTTTGTTGTTATTATTGTTGTTGAGGAGTAAAGACAAATTTGCTTGAGGGCAAGTAAAAGTCTAAGTATGGGGGAATAATTTGTACATAATTATACTAAGTTTTATATCCATTTTATGTCGCTATCTTACATAACTTAGGGATATTTGATGTCGTTTCAAATATAATTTACTTCCATGTACTTGATTTTTATTTATAGGGATGTTTGGTTGAAAAGTGCTAGAGAAATTACCAAGTTAGCATGAGAATCTTATCCAGAACAAACTGTGGCATGATGAAGTGGAGCAATGGGCACTTTAGTGAGCGATCCGGTGCAGAGCAGCAACATTGGATTGAGCCATCTGGCACCGGTTGTCCAGCTGGACAAAGCACTGGATGCTTTCAAGAATCAGGCCCAAATTTTCAAGGAGCTATCCAGGGCCTGACAACGTTGACCATAGTGTTGACCAGTTGCAACAATTTCCTTTGTTAATTAGAATTTGATTATTCAACTACTTCGTTTGTATTAGGTTTCTATTTTATTATGAGATTTTTATTAAGTAATTACATATTTTTCAGGGGTCTCTACTCCTATAAATAGTTTCTTTTTCATAGTCTTACATGCAATTAAAGATTGATTTCCAGAGAATTTACGAAGACAAAGGGCTGATTTTCTCTTTCTCTTTTCTTATGTATTTTTCTGTTTTCTTAATCATGTCTTATGAGTCCTCTTTTGTTAACAAGAACATGAAGTAGGTTATTTTGATATGAGGTTATGAGATTTAGTTTGTTTTTCTTATAAAGATTTGATCTTTATTATTAAATATTCGTACAATTCTTGTTTTTATCTTTTTAATTATGTTTATTAATGTAGCATCACCTTTGATTAATTTGCATGATTATACTACTACGGTTTCAATATTATTGAAAAGATTGATAAATCCACCAAGTAGCAACTATTGTTTAATTTTGGTTTGGTTAACAACTTTATTTGACAATAGAGAATTGCATGAATCAAAGTTAGTAATACTAAAAAAATTATAAATCCTATAGCCAAATATAACTCCAATAAAAAAATGTAAGTCCATCAATTAATATTGCATAGTCTAAACAATCACGAAAGTCTCCATAAGACTGGTCTGATGAAAGGAAGTCATCAAATCGCTTGTCACCCGAGTTGGTGTAGCCAAAGGACTAAGATGACTTTCAAAAAAGCATATTCTTGAGCCAAAAAGTACAATCTTGATTGAAATAAAAACGTTAAACTTTAAAATAGCATACCTGCTGGCTCCCTCTAAGCGATGCCATGGCCTCTAGTGGAGAGTCTATATTCATCCATGTCACAACAATCGCCAACACTGTATTGATCATGCTGTTGTCCCTTTCTGTTTCATCCAGTCTCAACCTCAGCACCTGCACTTCGTTAGTAGATGAGTTATCTTGTTAGGAACCAACGCGTTAAGATGAAGTCTCAATCACAGATATTTGAATAGCCCCTAGTCCCATTCTCCCATACGTCCGGGATGTGGTAGTCCAAGCACTTAGACCAGGGAGTCATTCAGTGACACGGGGATCGACGAAGGATCCGTGTGCTAGTTCACCTCACTCTCTTATATATGTCAAAAATGGAAAAGAAGTGAGCACATGAATGAACAATTTTCCTAATATCAATGTTAAAGAGTTCTTCCAATTGATAGAAAAAGTATATCTTTTCCCTTACCCCAACATCCTTAGCCTTCTTAGAAATATAACTCCCGTCCACTCTTTTGTCAGACTCAATGAACATCCATCTGTGGCTCACCTCTACACCCTCCATTTCAAACTTCAAATAAGCAATACAATAGAGTTAATGTATCTTAATTAATGTTTTCTAAACAGTAGTATTTAAGAATGAGTTAACATTTTCCTATTCCTTCTTCCTTCTAGCACTCATAGAGCCAAGGGTGTGATTGAGAGTCTGCTTCTTCCTATTTTTCAGTATTCTATCATGCAACATAGATGCTGACATCATAGTATCTTGTATTGATAATATTTAAGCACGTAAAAAGAACGTCATATATCAATAAAACCAAAGTAAAATCTTTCTTTCAATTATTCATTCCTCCAATCTGTAATCAACATAAATAGCTCACTGCTAACTTATAATTTCCCTTGGTGGTGACTTGCATTTTCTTCCCTGGTTCTTGTGATGTCCTAATGCTTTTGGAACAATCACATAATCGAAGGCAAACACATTATCCATCTCAAAGTGAAACTTTGCCTTTTAAATGGAAAGTAACATTTTTAAAAATAACAAACTCATTGAAGTAACAATGATAAAAGAAATCAAGGTAACAAAGACATTAAGGAAGTAATTAAACTTGATTCAAAGTCACATTTTCAAGATCAACATTTATTAAAAAGTCAATCAAAGTAACATTTTTAAAAACATATACTCCCAAGACAATCAAAGTAACATTTATCTCTATATTCAAAGATATTAAAGAACTACATAAACTAGAATTGAAGTCACATTTCTATAATCAACGCACACCTTGAAAAACATCTATATAAAAGTTTATTACACAGTCAATCAAAGTAGATTTTTTTATGATTTTCAAAATCTATTTAAACTAAGTAAAAAAGAAATTAAAAAGAAGAGGAAATTACAACTGAAAATTTTTTCTAACCACACATGAACAAAGAATAGATGGGGGAAAAAAGAGAGAGAAATGATTACAACGAACCATAGTAAGGTCAATCTAATCATGACAATCTAATGAGACTTTCCTTTAACATCATACCACTTCAAATTAACAACAATGGAAATATTAAAATGAAATGAATGTATTGTATATGCGTGTGTGAGTGTGTAGTTTATTTAAAGCAATTCTCAAAATTAAATCCAAACATTGGTAAAAGGGTATAAATTAAAAATACCCATTACATCAAATTACAACTCAATTCACTTAACGACTCAATTAAGAATTAAACATGTAAAAGAATCAATTCCAAACACCCTGTTTTTTTTAAAAAACCTATGTCTCTAAAAATTAATCATAAATCACAAAAGAAATATAATATTTGGGAAGAGAAACTTACATTAAGTTGGCGGTGCTGTACGGGGAGTGTTTAGCGGCGACAGCTCATTGTTTGGGCAGCAGTCGTGCAATGAACTGGACTGTTGTTGGGTGAAGGAGAAAGGAAGGAAAATGGGGAAGAAGAAAGAGGAAGTAGGGTTTTACTTTGGGGGGGGCGGGTTGTTTTGATTTAGCAACGGTTTCAACCGCCGCTACATATGACAAGAACCACTGCAATGTTTTCTTGTCTTTTTTGATAATTCTAATGAAATTAAAAATATATATTCTAATATTTACGGATTTTACAAAACAACCACTATATTTTAACAACATTTTCAAAATTAGTTATAAACTCATTTAAAATCCATATGAAATATAGCGGAGGTTTGCCGATACATTTTAGCACATATATTATTATTTTAAATTGACAAAAATGACTACAAGCCATACTTTAGAAAAAAGTATTTAAAACATAGCAACGATTAGTCATACTACCGCCAATGTCTTTAACTCCTCCAATTTGACGCCCAGACCGAACCACCACTATGTGAACTTAAACTGCTGTCGTGTTCTTATTTTTGTAGTGATTTTGTGAACTGTCAGGTAAATTATAGCCTCCAAATGGCAGTTTTCTTGTAGTAATATTCCCCAAAACTCACACGGTAAAAAGGCAATGCACTCCACAGTATTAACTTATTATTGGTTTGACACATTCATTTCAATACCAAGTTCCTGAAATAGATTTAAAATCTTACCTTTAACAACATCATTCTTTTTTTACCTCCTGCCTATCTCTTACCCTCCCAATTTCCTCATCGTTCAGAGATTACTAGTGCTTCTCCACTTATTCTTATCATGGTTCAAACTAAAGACTTTTCTATTTGCAATGTATCAACAATCTGACAAGACTTGTTATTCACCAACAAAATTTTTAGTGTTATGATATTTTGGTTTTAATGAACGTTTGAACAATAGAAGTCTTCTTACTCGACTAGTACATCAAAATAGGTGAGAGGAACAAAATAAAGGTAAAAGTTGAATTCATGTATCCCTTCGTCTAAAATTGAATGTCCCAATTTGACTTGCCTTCATTTTATGAAAATGGTTTTGACTTAATTGGTTAACTTTAACATTGCAATGTCATTTTTCTTAATAAAAGTTTATCAAATTTAGGATATTGGACATTCAATTCCAAACATATCAAAATGAAAAATGAGACATTCAATTATAAATAGAAAGAGTATTAAATTGTAACTCCAAAGAGCATCACCATATACGCGGTATCGTATATAGCTGGATTTCCTAATATCACATAATTGACAATTAGGGGTCTTCAAATAATGCACAATCCTTTTGACAGCTTTTTATTAAATTAGGACAGGTTTTTGCATGAATTGATTGGAGTTTTCAATTTTTTCTCTTCCACGTGTAGTATTTATTCTTGCATCTCTTCCCTATATTACACTGCTCTGCTATGCTTTCAAACTTTATCTTCCTTTCATATTCAAATTTCTGTTTTATTTCATTTAATCTCTTGTGTTGAAGAAAATTGAACAAAAAGTTTTTGGCACTATTTTATAATTCAAACATTTTACCTTCAACATTCAGTAAATTCTATTAACTTCTTGATCCATATTAAATCAAGTTAACAATATCTGAGATCAATTAATTGCTTTATATTTTACCATAATTTTATTATTGTATGACCGATATTAGTAAAAAATTAATGAGTACATGATAATACATTAAATCTTCCTATAATTCATGTATATTTGATGTATCTTTTGGTTGATTTCGATTGATTTTGGATATGTTTGGGCTGATTGTGTAGAATCTTGAAATTAATAATAAAATGTTTGGGCTGATTCCTGGTATAAAGACTGACCAGGAAACTACTAAAAAGGGTAAAATTGCTAAAACCTTGATCAAGAGCTATTCTCGAGGAATTAGAGTGGTGGTTAGAAAAGATGTGCAAAAAAAATTCAAATTTTGACTAAAGAGATAGACTCGGATTTGACTATTCTAAATCTTCGAAATCTGACAGAATCCACGAAATATCTATAGTTAATCAAGAAACAAGTCAAGAAAATCAATAAGATCATTAAAGAAGATATTCTTAGAGTTGGAAAGAATAGAAATTTTAGGAAAATTATCCTTTATGTAAACCAATAGGATTTTCATTGTTCATCATCTCTTTTCTTAGTTTTTCATTCATGTTTTCTTCATGCTTAGAGTTTTTCAATTATAATGAGCGGCTAAGCTCTTAGATGTAGTGGTATAGTTGAAGTTCCAACGGGTGGTGTGAGACTTTTTTTCTTTATTTTATTTTTAGACACAACTTGAATATTCAATTATTTCTAATCTAATCTCATTACTACTTATACTATTCTGTCAATCGAATTAATTGATCTGCATATGTTTTAGTAGTATACTGTTAGCGATCAAGTCTGAATTTTTTATTATTTAGAGTCATCATTTAGTAACAAACAGGATTAATTTCCTAAGGAATAATTGATAAAGTTTAAACATTCATGTGTGGGAGTTTGTTGATTTGAGTTGGGTTTTCCTAAATCTTAATGCAACCAATATTTTAAATGTTTGCAAGTATTCCTCGAGGTTATCTATTACAGTTGGGGACTTTTTTTGAGCATCTCATAATTAGTATAAGTTAGGGAAAATTGGTAAATATAGGCCTCCTATATTACTCTAAGCATCTTATCCTTGTTTGTGTTCATATTTAATTATTTGTGTCAATAAATCAATTGAAATTAGTCGGAACAATACAAATATGACTTGATTTGTTTTATAAATCTCTCTTTTCATTTATTAAATTGCTTTTTATCCTATTTTAAAAAACCCCCTATTTTCCTTTATTTTTATTCTTTTTGGTTCTATTTAGAAACTCATTTTGGTAAATGAAAAATTTGTGGATTCGATACCTATACCTACTTACCACAGTTCTATTGACTATTAGGATTATATTAGTAGGATTTTTGATGGATTCGACAACTAAAAATACATAAACTCAATGTCCATATAAAAAATTTCTTGAACATTCATACTTCCTAAAGTGAGATTCCACAGAATAAAATATCTGCAATTCTTAATTATAAGGATTTTGAGAGGGAATCACAAGCTCCTAAAGACTCTCCGCTTTTATTTTACAGTCAAAAACCCACAACCCTCTTCACTATCCGACAAGATCTCAGTACCCGATTTTCTAACTAAATTATCTTCCATTATTAATTATAAGCTTACAAATGAGAAAAATGTAGCCTCCAACTAATTCTACAAGGAAAGGGAAAATCGTCAATCCAGTACAAATCATATGGTTCAAAATTCAAAATGAAACAAAATTTTTTTCCTTTCAAATAGATATTTATAAGTTTTGTTAGAAGCCACTTAAGTATTTCCGGTCACTTCTCATTCAAAAAGTTACGTGCTGGGCACGTGACAAATTTTTGAGGTGTAAAATTGTCACTCGACGAATTTTCTTCAGAGAGACTCACCCATATAGTACTAATCATATGGCCCATGAAACCAAAATGATACTTAATTTTTTATTTTTTTGCCAACTAGATACTTATAAATTTTATGGGAAGCCATTTAAGTATTTTCGATCATTTTTTTGTTGAAAAAAATCACGAGCCAAACACATGACAAATATTTGAGGATTAAATGGAATCATTCAATTTCAATGACGAAAAACCTGTGCTCTTTAAGATCCCCAAATTTTACCACCAATTTAAATCAGTAGGGTTTAACTTTTCTTAGGATAATGGTAATGACGGCAAGAGGAAGCAAGGCATCTACCGCCACACCTAATGGTGGCATCATCTGTAAAACTGCAGTTTCTCTTAAAAGAGGAGGTTGAGAGTAATGTTTACTAGCTAGCGACATGTGAGAAGATAGATTTGTAATATAAAATTTGCATTGTAAACTCCCACTATCTCCAGTCAGAAAAGACATAAAGGAATTTACCCGTAAGGCTATTGTTGCAAAGTTTTTAGTGGTAGATGATTCTTTCTCTCCATCGGCACCTTCATTACCAATTCATGGTGGTAGTGAGGCAACAAAAGCAAACCCTAAATCAAGGTAATAAATTCTTGAGGAAGAATTCACTTTTTGTTTATTCTCCTTTATGGCAAGTAACTGCCTGCGGTGGATTGATGATACTATTGTTTTGTAATTTCGTTGGCTTTAGTTGGGATGAATTAGTAACAGGAGAGTGGCAAAATCGATCGTTACTGATTCTGGTATGATCTAGAACGGAAATGAGTTTTTTGAACTTATTGACGACTGCATCAGTTACTACTTGATATTCAGTTGTGGATGATTTTGAATTTGAAAAAGGATCTTGACAAATTTGTGATGGAGCATGAGTCCACAATTGAGGAAAAGTGAACGAAAACACTTAAATGGCGTGCCTTAAAAAATATAAGTATTTAGTTAGCAAGAAATTAAAAAATAAATTATCATTTTGGATTTTAGACCATATGATTTGCACTATATAAGTGATTATTCTTGAAGAAAATTTGTAAAATGACAATTTTATCTTAAAAAATTTTACAGGGAAAAAAGGTCTAATATTCAAAATAGGCTAAGAAATGGATTACCGCGTGGTGAAGTTGACATTAAGAGCCAGGACTTTTTTCCTGTTTGCATTACACAATTACGTACCATATTGAGTAAAATGGGATAAAATATAATAATATTAATTAATATGCGCAAAGAAAACAAAATTTTCAACAGAAGCTTCGATTTTACCTAATTGAATATGTGTGAAGAAAAGAAGAACCCCGTTAGATACAAGCTCTTTCATATTAACGTTCGTCTCACGACGTTGCAGTATATAAATATGTATATATATATATGTATGTATATAGAAAGTGAGTATATGTATTGTTTTCATTATATATAATGAAATTCCACCTTAATAAATTATAATTTAATCAAAGATATATATTCCCAAATAAATAATATATATGCAATGATTAATAACTTAATCATCGAGTAATTAATGCTTATTAAGGGAAAGTAATACTCCCTCATTTTAAAAAGTTGAGGAAGCTATTTTGAAGAGAATTTTTTTTTTCCATAAAATGGAATAATTAATCTCAAATTATTTTCATGGTTGAATTGGGTTTTCATAGTTTGAATACGCCCATCATTATTAAAGAAAACTTGATATAAGACTTATCCTGGGTCAAACTACACGTGGTTTTTTTTTTTTGTTTAGCATAAAAAAACTCTTCATTTCATATTTTAAAAATTTGTTAAAATTTATGGCACATAAAATGAAATGGCAATCAATATATTTTTTATTTTAATTTCTTAAAACACAGCAACGGCCTAATTAATTGTTTAATTCACTTGTCTCTCTCTTCTCTTGGTATTCTTTAAAAAGAATTAATTCATCTGTGTGATGGTTTGAGTAAGGTAGATTTCGAAAAGAAAAATCACAATTCACAAATGCTTTAAAAGGATGATGAGGACACTTTTTTCCCCTGTTCTTCTTTTTCTAAAAAACAAGGTAAAAAGAATACTACAAGTGCCTAAAAATATTTGATTTGGTAGAAGTGGGATAATAATATGAGAGTGTATGATGGTTTTTACCGAATAGTACTAATAATTATCAAAATGAAGACTGCAAAAGAGGAAAGAATGGTTTGCGGGTTAGCAAACCCACCGAATCAGTTTGGTCTTTCAGTTGTTACACTAGCTACACCGTTAATACAAAGACTGGAGCTATTATAACAATCTCCATCAAAGGAAAAACAGAGCAATGAATATACTTTATGTTGTTGCTGGTTATTGATTCAATGTTGTGTTAGTCTGGTTGAAGTTTTCTGCAGAGATATTAACAGATTGACAAAACAATATTGTCCCCTCTGGGATTGTCTGCTCACATATAGAAATCATGACTATTTCCTTTCTTCATACCAGTTCATCTTTCTTAATTAACAGTTCATTACTCCTCTTTCTTCATAATTGTGAATTTAAAAACTCACTAATTACTTCAAGTACTTCATCATCATTTCATGCATGCAGAAGAAAATGCTGGGATTCTTCTCAAGATGCCTTGCTCGACCTTGCAATGCATGAAATTAATTCGGGGTATGGAATTCTACTTGCATGCACTGAGATCAGGAGAAGAGATGTTGATACTGCTGGCATTTGGTATCTACTGCTTTACAAAATAGCCCAGTAGATGATAATGACGCCGTGGTTTTGGTACCATAAAATTGCGGTGGAGCTGCAACCTGTGGGAGGAGTAGGATATCTATAGGACATGGAAATGGAAGGCCATGCTCATTTTTTGTTGTCCTCATATAATATAACATAGTAGCTCTATAATGATGAACTCAATCGGCATATGCAAATCATCTTCCTGTTTTTGTTTGTATGTGATAGAGTGAGTATGTGTGAATTTTTTGAATGGAAAAGTGGCCGGAAATAGCTAAGTGGCTTCCCATAAAATTTATAAGTATTTATTTGGAAGGAAAAAAAATTTACTATCATTATGGATTTTGGGTCATATATATATATATATATACACACGAAAATGTTCGTGTGTGCAATACTGTGCACACCAACAAGTGCAACCGTTAGTCAACTAACAGTCAAAGTTAACGGTCAACTATCTTATTTTTTTAAAACAATTAATTATAATTTAATCAAGTATCCCTAGGATTTAATTTATCCTTTTAGGGTTTAGTTACCATTAGTTGACCGTTAATTAATTACCATTAGTTTCCATTTAATTTATCCTTTTAGAGACAGCATTGCACACACTAACATTCCTCTCTCTCTCTCTATACAGTATATATATATTTATTTATTTAATAAAACTATCTAAATGACTGGGGGTATAAAATGCCTTACCTGTTTATTGATTTAGAAATTGTTAAGGGGTATAAAATGCCTTGCGCCATGAAGTAGTAGGTGGAATCCACCTTCAAAAATACATACTTAAATCGAAAGCTTGTGAAATAAATTATTAAGAGTAGGCAAAGAATAAGCTTTCATGATGTCATAAAGCTGCCAATTTACCTTGTTAATGATCTTCCTGCTGTTGCTCAAGTCATTTGAATGAAGAGAAGCACACCGAGCCACCCAAATTTCATAACAAATAAATAATGGAACTAATTTTGCTAGCACCCCCAATCTCTTTGTCTGTGATTTACAGTCTTGAACCCTTTCTTCCAACTGCATTTGGCACCTATCAATACGAACTGCTACTACTATCGGACAACAACAAAATAGATGCATTAGTGTTTCACATGATTCCCTGCAGTGACACTATGAGGCTAATTGAAATCCTAATTGAGCTCTTAGATCATCAATTGCCAAGAAATTCTTGCTCAGCTTCCACATGAAAATAGACCATGATAATGGGGTTTTTGAAGGGAAGAAATGGTCTGCTATGAAATCGTCCAATTTCGAATCCTCCAAGGTTGAAATACAATCTGAAATATTAAATCGACCTGCTGAAGATAAATTCCATTTATAAACCTCTTCACATTGAATGTTGTCATGGGAAATAAACTGCTTTGCCCAATCTGATGATTGTTGCACATCTCCTCCAAACCCTCGATCCTCCATCAATAAATGGTACACCTAGCTGAAATCCATACTTCATTTTTAGATATCTAACCCTTTGAGAGTCAGCTGATCTAAACTTCTACCACAATTTAATTCCGTGTGCTTTGACAAATTTTCCAAGCGAATGCACCCCTAATCCCCCTTTGTCATATGGCTGACACATATGATTCCATGAACACCAGTGCTTGTTCTAACCAAAGTCCAAATTACCTTGGAAGAAATAAGAGAATTGTAGCTCCAACTCCATTATAACTTGCTATGGAGGGTTAGTAACTGCCAAAAGATAGATGGACATTGCATAACACACATGCTTGATCAAAATTAAGCTTCCACTAGGAGATAAATATTTCCTTTGCCATCCATTAATTTGACCTTTTACCTTATTGATGAGAGATTCATAATAAGATATCTTTGTTCTTCCTTGGAATATCGGATAGCCTAAGTAAACAATTGGCAATTTTTGAACAACGCAACCTGTAATGTGCTTTAGCATCATTTGCCTTTGACAAGAAATGTTGGGAGAGAGATACATAGAACTCTCATGGAATTAATCTTTTGTCTAGAACAATCTTGATAAAATTCCAGAAATTCTATCAACTTCCTTAGACCCCTCTTCAATCCCCTTGTGAAAATTATAATATCATCTGCAAAACTCAAATGTGAAACTAGAGACTAATACTTTCAGTAATGAAATCACCAATTTCTCCATCATACAAAAGTATATTAAGCTCCTTGAGAGCACCTTTGCAACCAATATGAATAATGTAGGAGATAAAGGATCCCATTGATGAACACTTCTTGTTGAGGGGAAAAAATCACACAATTTCCCATTGATAGGGATAGAGAACTTATTGAAAGCCAAACAATTATATATAAGATCCAAAAAGTCACAACCAAATCCAAACTTCTTCAACACCTAGAATAGAAAAGTCCAACTAACTCTATCAAAAGCTTTGAGCATGTCTAATTTCATTATCATATTCTCTCCATCACATTTCTTGTTTAAAGAATGTACCAATTCTAAAGCTAGAAGAATATTATCAGATATATTCCTTCCCTTGCTCCTTGATTTATACAAATTAAATTTGGAAGCAACATAGCTAGCCGAAGAGAAATCACCTTCCCAATTACCTTTGACGTAAAATTGCAAAGGCTAATCGGTCTGAAGTCTACAAAAGTGGATTATCCACTTTAAGGATTAGGACCATTTGAGTTGAAGTAAATTGTTGAGGCATCCGCACCCTTGCCCAAAAATCCCCGACTGCATGTAGCATGTCCAGCTTTATAACCTCAAAAAATGTTGTAAAGAATATACCTAGAAAGCCATCCACTCCAGAAGCACTTTCACCATCCAAACCAAAAACTGTTGTCCTTACTGCCTCCAAATCCGGCAATGCTAACAGCTGTCTATTCATCTCCAAATCACTGCCTTTCGATATGTTATCAGTGAAGCCTGACAACCTGTATCCTCTAATAATAATCCCAAATAGAATGCCACTACTCCTGTTCAATTTCCTAAATATCTATCAAACAATTCCCCTCCTTATCTTTAATTTTATGAATCTGCATCTCTGCTTTCCTTGTATGCTAATAACGTGAGAAATAAGAAGTATTCCCTTTACCCTCCTTAAGCCATTTAATTCTAGATCTTTGCCTCCAAAAAGTCTCTTGGTTTTTCAAATGATAAACTAGATTAACCCTTGTCTTGTGAAGCCTCTCTCGATTTTCCTCCAAGACGTCCTCCACGTGTACGTCTTCCATTGTTGTTACTAAGTTATCTACCCACTGCGCATTGGTCTCACCATTACCAAAAGTTTCATTATGCCAAACCTTGAGAATTTGCTTTAATCGATTCAATTTACCACCTATTATTTGCATACCATCCCCATCCATTCGCTGCTGCCAAAGGGATTCTGCAATGTCCCGAAAATCTTTATGTCTTAGCCACATCCTTTAGAATCGAAAAATTCTTGGACCTTGAATTCCAGCCATTGTAGTTTAGATGAGAAGAGAGCAATGATCTGAAGGAACTCCAGGGAGATGTTCCAGAGAAGAGCTATGGAAGCTATTTTGCCAGCTAACATTTACCAAGACTTTATCCAATCTTCTCCAAAGAAGGGGGTAAGTTGACCTACACCATGTGTAGTTACTCCCTACAAAAGGTAAGTCTAATAGGCCACAATGCTTAACACTATCACTAAATTCCCTTATTGGTCTAATTACTGTAGGAGACCCCAAACTTTCATCAAGACTTCGAACCACATTAAAATCCCCACCAATCAACCATGGCCCATTAACAATAGAAGAAACTTCTACCATCTCCATCCACAATAACTGACGTGAAACATAATCACATGCAGCATAAACGAATGACATCAAACATAATCCATCCAAAACCCATATATTTCTCCACTGAACAAGACAACATTTGGTTCATATCCCTTTTAATATGCACCAATAATTCAGAGTACCAAAATAACCAAATTCTCCCACTTGAATTAGAGCAATGATGGGGCATCCTGAGTTTAAATGCAAAAGAAGCAATCCTGGAAGAACAAACCATAGGCTCTAAAATAGCAATCATCATTGATTTATTGACTAATATTATTATTCTTCAATTTATCTAAACAGGCAGAATTATGTATACCTCTTATACTCCAAATCAAGAGCTTCTTCATATTGATTGATTAGAGGATGAGCTACGTCGAGACTGAAGTCCTGTAACCACATTTGAAGGAGGAATTTCTTTCTTCTTTTTGTCCAGATTTTGAGGTGCTGATTGAGCTTCACTCATCGATGGCATGTCCACATGCAGATTTAATCCCTCTATATCAGCGAAAAATTCCATGTGATCACAAAATTCTTGTCTGTCTGAATCGGATTAACAGCATCTTGATCAATAGTGGAATCCCCCGAGGAACTAGAATGAGCCGTAACTGGCTTCTGACCTGTAGCTGCTGCATCAATCAGAATTTCCCTTCTGGTTGAACTCCTTGGTTTATCAACTTGCCCTCTTGAAGCATTATCCTCAATACAAGCTCAGTATCCCCTCCTTCGTCAATATGCGAGTTAACCTTTCCCGAGCTAGGATTTGTTTCTTGAGCATGATCAATCGATTTTTCCTTCTCTTGATTAGCATCCTCTAACCGGTTTCCACTCCCAGAATTATCAATAATATCCTCACTATCATTAGCAACTTTTTGATTCAGTGCCTCAACTGCCTTATTCATAACAGGGTCCATTGTATTTGTGTCTTCAATTTTCCAAACTTGTAAATATTTCACCTTTGGATTTTGAGTCACCAAGCAATTAATTTCTTTTTTGCTCTGAGCTTTGGGCTCCTTCAACTCCATATATTCATATGGCAAGGCTCTTGGAAATGCCCAATTTTCTTGCGATAAGAATAATATTGCAATGTATGCTCATACTTTATAAATTTCCAAGAGCCAGAATCTTCATGATGAATCCATATCCTGTGTGGCAAGGTGTTGAACAAATCTAGTTTGACACACACCCTTGTGGTGCTCGGCCTCGACATGTTAGCAGTGGGAACATCAACTTTTAAGGCTTCCCTATAATTGATGAGAATGAGTGCAAAATTTCATTTCTGAAAAAAAAGAATTTGCAGATCAGGGAAGGAAATCCTTGTCAGAATAGTGGACGGTTCCTCCTTCACATAAAATTGAGGGGTCTATTTAAGCACCCTCATTGGAACACCTTTGAGCATTCAGACACCTTTAAGCCACAACCAACAGTAGTCTTCTTTGTGTGTTTCCCGAATTAAAACATGTCTTGCATCAATCATCCCAATTGTGCAGTCTCCCTTTAATACAATCATTTTTATCTATTTCCTTACTGTATCGAGAGAAGGTTTAAAGTAGGAGAATTTCAATATCAGCACCAATTTGAATGGGAGAGACAATTTATCTACCTCCTTCTTTGAGAAAAAGAAGGCCGGTTCCCCCTTGTAAAATTAGGGAGGTTTCAGAGTGATTTTGGGCGGTTTGCTATCACTGGCTTATGACTTGAAAAGAGAGGAGAAGGAACCTTTCCCCCAGGGGGATGAGGCTCCCGGTGAACGATCATAGGGAGGCGGTGGTGAGGCAGTCGCTATCTTTTTTGTAGGAGAAGGTTAGTAAAAGAAGGACTCTAGTGAGAAATGAGAGAATTTCGGCTATTCCATTCTTGAATACTTGAAATAATAGTTGCATTAGTTGATTCTATTATTTTGGGCCATACGATTAGTACTAGATTGGCGATTTTTCCATGAGGAAAAGTCTGTGGCATCTTCCAATTTGGCAAATTGATTCTCATATGTCGCTATATTGTTAATGTTTTACTTCAAAGGTTCCTAGAGTTTGTTTACTTTTTTTTTTTGGTTTGTCTTGGCTGGCTCTGAATTTCTGACATCCCTCAACTGGGTTAGTGGATATTTGGGAATTGGAAAATTTTCAAAAAAACTCTTGAGGTTGATTTTTCAAATCACTATATATGATGGTGAAAATAATTGGTGCTCCATGTGATGAAGAGAATGTTGCAAGTACAATCGGTGGAGGATAATGTGCATTGATTGACATTCTAGTTGGTGTGCAATATGAAGGGTGATGATAATTGTTTGCCAAATATGAGTGTTGGCCACAAGTTTTTTTATTCTATTCAGCTGTTGTGATGGTATCGACCATCTATATGTAGAAGTTCAACCGGAGGCACCTTGTTATCTTGGGTTAAAAGCCCTCCTTGATTTAAAACTTTTTCCCATTGGCCGATTGTCATATCCATCCACCTTGTATCCTTGTGCTTGCATTTCATTCTTGTAAGCTTCATCTTTGTTCTGGTTCACTTCATCACTTTTAATCTATTTGTAGACTATATCAAGAAGCTCTTGGATTGTTTTTGGCTACCAAATTGTCAACCTGTGAGAATATGGCCCTGGAGTGAGGACATTACAGAAATCTTTAATATATGTTTGCTTTTTGCAACTTTCAACCTTTGTTGACTCATCCTTAAACTATCTCAAAATGTTTGCCATGCTTTCTTTCGAATACTATTGGAGGTTATGTAGATGAGCAGATGCCTTCTTAGGGGCAAGCCTTGCCCTAAAATTATACATTAACATCTCATCCATCTGTGTGAATAATGTGATGGATTTTTCCAGAATGGAAGAGTACCATTCTAAACCCTTTGTTGCCAAAGTGTTTCCAAACCATATCATCGGCTTGATGCATGACCATTAGTATCGTATATGTGGTCAAATGCTCTTCTGGATCTATCGTTCCCCTGTACTCATCCATCGGAGGGGGCTTGAAGCCTTTTGGAAACTTAGCCTTCTAGTATTCCTCACATAGCGGATTTTTGGCCTGTACATTCCATTTAGGTATCAGCTTCTGATTCTTGGCCTGGCTGATACTCGCTATTTGTTCCTTCAGATATTTTATATCTTTCTTTATTTTTGGATCATGTTCTTGAGGATAGTTAGAGAGAGTAATTATTGATCCTTGTGGATAATAATTTTGTTGTCCTGGGTTCTGACAAACTAGTCGAATGACATGAGAAAACGGGAGAGGTTCTTGATATTGGGGTTGTTGTTTCATCAATGGTGCAACATTTTGTCTCGTTTTTAGTTGTTGGATAATAATATGTATCGGTTGCTGTCCACTTGGCGGAGCAGTCTGAGTTTTTGATACCTCAACTTCTCGCTTTCTTTGTTGCTTTTTCAATCTGTTATGTTTTCAAGTCTCTCTTTTTTTTTTCCCCCCAGAATCTGAGCTCATGTTCTTTCTTGTTTGGTGATTGTGGAATTCTTTGAACGCCTCTCTATGTTTGAAAAATCGGCATATTTCTTAGCGACTTTCCTCTGTTGCTCTTCAATAGTAGTTTGAAGAACTGATGGATTCAATGACTCAGAATTGCTAGAAGAATCTTCAAAATCATCTACTCCGTTGTCATATTGTTCAGGCTATTTTGAATTTTTCGGGAACTATTTAGAAGCCAAGGGCTTGGACCTTGAAACTTGTTTCAACATTGGGACCAAAACACTTTATTCTCTTTCGGCAGTGTTTTTCTTCGTTGATTTCCGATTCTCGTTCTCAGCGTTATTGATTGGTATATCTCCTTGAGGATCCATGGTAGGCGATTTGTGAAATTTCTCGTGAGCAAGAAGGAGAGATTCGTGTAAGGAACGGTGGGCACGAAATGATGTAGTCAGAATTATGTCAACAGGGTAGGGTTAGATTCTGACTAGGTCACCAAGTAAACCCTCCAAGGATCCTACAAAGAACCAAAGTTCTACTAGAGGGGATGTCTCCTAATATAATGCTAAGATGCCAAAGTTAGATATATAGAGAGAAAAAGTGTAATTGCTGTGAAGCTAAGAAAAGTGAGAAAGAGAGAAGATAACTTTTAATCCTCATTACGAATCTTTTTATAGACAATTAAGATTTATGTCATCAATCCAACGTAGGATTGGTATTGAAGTCCTCGCTCTATTGTAATTTGTAAATCCTTATTCTATTAAATATTGTGCTAATAAACATAAGCTAAATAAAATTAGTGCATTCATACACTATAAGAGTCTCCAATAAATAAATATGAAGAGAATTTAGTGTAATCATACAATATAAGCATCCCCAAAAACTAGATAAATAAAACATAAATGAATTAGTGTATTTGTACACTATAAGCATCTTTAATGAATAAATAAATTTAACGACTGTAATCGTTATATTCGTTAAAAGAAGACATAAATATCATTATGGGATAGTATTTGTATGTGTACGAAGCGAGATGTGTGGGAGTGTAATGTGTTAAAATGAGTCAAATAAAGGATGTGTTATGAGTGTCTTTGTAAATAAATAAGTTTGGCGGCTTATCAATGCTTGTGTAGAGTGTTTACATTCTCAGTGAAAATTCAAATATTTACTAATATTTTTTCACTTGACTTTTCATTTCATCTTCCCCAACTTTGTTTCTATAGAGTATTTTTCCATTTTTGCAACCGAATACTCTAGTGTTTGTTAGAAAGAAAAAGGGAAAAAAATTTGATTTTTCTTGAATTTCATTTGTGTTCTATCTTTGCTTTGGGTTTGTACTATGATTTTGTGTATCTCTTTGGCGTTTTTGCAGATTTCTAGTTCATGTACCTTTTCTCCTTTTCTACTACATTTCTAAAGAAAATTTACGATTTCGTAATCATTCCTGATCATTGCTTGAATTTTGCAGGTATTTTGCTATTCCTCTTGTGGCTTGTATTTGATTTCTTGTTTCTTGATTGTTGACCATGTCGGATAGGGGTAGTGCTGTTATGATTGAGACGATTTGGAGGAGGTTATTCAAATTAGGAAAGGGGTTTAGTGAATGGAATATATAGTCATATTAGGTATGAATTTGCATAAATTATGATTTTCCCTATATGGATGAGGAAGATCCAAAAATGACTAGGCCATACGCTAAGCAAAAACAAAAAGTTGTTGTGTATACAGCCGATATGACTATGATGGCTTTTGATGAAGGTGCTAATGGTGGGTTACCGCAATATAGAAAAGATTAGGAAAAATTCTAAATTAAGATGAAATTAGAGGGACATATGATATTCCAAAATATTACGAATTAAAGAAACCTGAAGAAAATGATAGGATGTATCTACCCCCAAAAGGGGCTATTGTTTGTTTCGTGGCTCAATTTAAAGCTGGATTATGGTTTCCCTTGCACCTTTTGTTTAGGGTTATCTATTGATTTTTTAAATTACCTTTGAGTCAGTTAGTGCCGAATGTAATTGGGGCTATGGTTGCTTTCATTATATATTGTAGAGCTCTCGGGCCACATTGCTGTTTGGAATTGTGGCGAGAATGTTTTTTGCTTTTACAAAAGCAGATTTTTTTTATAGTATCCAACGTTTAGGGTTAGGTAACATTGTATCCTGTCCTGCTTGTGTGCATGGATGGAAATGATTCTTCTTTATCTACAATCCTAAGGTTCAAGGGTATGCAAATTGAAAGGGGATGGAACAAAAGGAAAAAGTTGAATAATGAACCCTTTGGAGATAGTAAATTGAAAGATAAGACTATGGTTGGAAAGGATTTTTACCAATTAAGTTCCTTTAAACATAGTTGGGCCATCTTGGAAAACTGGCCAAAACATATACTGGAACAAGCTGATATTGTGGGTGACAAACCAGGTAGCGTGTGGAAACAATGTATTGTAATTTCTTAAAATTTTGGTATTTGTATATAGTTTCTTATTTGTTAATGATGCTAATTTTTCTGCTTTTTACTTTCTAGGGATGAGTTTGATAAAGATGATAAATCAAAATCGTGCAGCTCATAAACGTAAGGAATTTAGTGTTTTTGATACTTCTTTTGACTTATATACTCGAATAGTAACCTTTATACCTTGAAATATTTCTTATGCTCTGGAACACTGGTTGTTAGGGTGTTTATTCAGTTATAGGAAGAGAAAAGGATCATGTTGAAGTATCGGGTAAGCTCGAAGTATCTAAGAAAAGTAAGACTTTTGTTGAGGTTGGTGGTTCATCTGTGAAAGATGCTTCGAGCAAGACCTCTAGGAAGAAATTAGTTGCTCAATCGAGAGAGTCTAAGCCGAAACCTCCAAGACGAAGACTTGTTAAAGCTTCAGAATTGGAAAATCGAAATGTCAATGAGGAGCCCCAAATCTTGGAATAAATAATAATGTGGTTGAACAAGAAATTCCTGAAGAAAATGTTGATGTATCGGCCTCGTATTTTCTTCCTTGGGAATTAAAGGTGAATGATTGGGTTGATTCAGTAGAGAAAAGTCATCAATGGTTTCCTCTTGGAGAAGTTTTAAGAATGCTAGAGTCATCAATGGTTTCTGCAATGGATAACTCTTTGCATCATAGTGTTCAGGTTTTTTAGTGTTGAAATGAAATGCTTTTACTTAAATGTTGTTAACGTATTTTATTTACAATGTTTAACTTGTGTTTTTTTGTGTGAAGGCTCTGAGTAATGTTTGGGAACTTATTGAACTTGCAAAAGAGGAGATAGAAAAATCCAAATCAGCAACTGCAAAGGCCGACGAACCTGAGAAGAAAAGACTTGTTCTTGAACAAGAATTATATAAGTCCAATGCTGATGTGGCTAGCTTATCGGCTAAATTTAAAACTTTCAATGTTGTTAGTAAAGAGGTATCGGCAAAGTTGATGGAGAAAATTGTCCTTTTGAAAGAAAAGGATACTCTTTTGACGGTCGAAAAGAAATCTCACCGAGCCTTCCAGAAAGATAAGGAACGGCTTTTTCGGCGTTATGAAGATGGACATGGATTTTTTAATCCAAAGGTGGAACAAGACTATATTATATGTTTTTTTTTTTTTTTCAAGTCTAATCAATGTAAGAATATGCAACAGAGGGTTGCTTTACCTACTGTCGTTGCTGCTTATAAATCTTGTGCCAATGTTGTCTTCTCTCAGAATCCAGATTTTAGGTTTCCCGAAGAAATTCAAGATTATATTGACAAGCCACTTGAAGAGCCCAAGTATCCTTGGGAATATGGGTTTTCTCTCCAAGAAGCTAGTAAAAGGTTTCCTTCGCCGGGAGCTAATTCTGAGGGGAAGGAAGGTGCAGAGGAATTGCATGGTCTTGGAGCATTTGGGAGTATTCTAAAGGGGGAAATGAAGATGAAAATACAGAGGATGCTGATTTTGTGAAGGCTGATGCTGTTCACCATGGGGAAAATTCAAATGCGATCCCATATGTGGGGGATGATGCAGATCATGTAGAGGAAAATCAAGCCTCTACATCTGCATCGAAGGTGCCAATGATCTTGGAAGTGATCAAGTCTTTTGCAAATAGGCACACACACGCTTAACCTTCCCAGTTTACTAGTACTCGTTTTTTCTTTTTATGATGTATTTCATGAATAGAGGTTAGTGAAATCAATTGTAATAATAGCATCGGTCATTGTAGCTTTTTGAATTTCTAGTGAATAAATTAATTCAATGTTAGTTGTTTTGAGGTATCTTATTTAAAGCCTTTGAATTTCTATAAGTATTAACTTTTTGACTTGTATTGACATAAATGCTTTCTGATGGATCGGCTTAGTAAGCCTTTAAGGTATAGCCGTAGAAACCTTTTTCGGGTATCTCGATAGAACCTTTTATTGTCATCGTCGTATGTGCTTCTGTGTGTATCAATGTAAAAGCCTTTTTAAGATATTAGCGTTAAGCCTTCGAATATTTGATAAAGTGTTTGAATTATCCTTTATCACATTTGTAGAACATAATAATATATATATATATATATATCTATTAATCAATGCTTGTCCCTGCATTATATTCCACTTAAATTAGATCGAAATTGTTGCCTGAGCCCATATTTTAATAATTTTTTTTTATTAATTTGGCTACGTAAAATATGGGTCATGAAAGATTATGGTTTTCTTCAAAACTTAAGTAATACATATTAAACAGATAACAGATAGACTTCAAGAAAGTACAATCCAATAACTTGCTAGGCTTAAAAATTAAGCCTTATTTTGATTAATGCTCTAATGTTTGACGGTCTAAGACGCCATTTTCAGAGAGGACCGCTGATAAGGAACCATAATCAAGTTCAGATCATTTCTACTCCTCACTGTAATGCCCATGGTGTCTCCCATGCCTAGTTCTTCTAGCTTCTGTTTGCCGGGGAGTTTCCAATCGAAATGAAACAACAATTGAGCCAATGGGAGTAGAATATTAAGTAGAGTAAATGAAATTCCGGGGCAAATCCTTCTTCCAGCACCAAATGGAATATATTCAAAATGATTTCCCCTGAAATCAACTTCAGAATCAAGAAACCTTTCAGGTTAAACACCCATCAGTTCACCGGAAATTTGATGCAAGTTTCCGATGATCGGCAATTTCCTTGGCCCCGAAGGCAGATTGAGTGTAGGGCTTCCTTTTTTGTAAGTTTGAGTTGCATGAAACAGAAGAGAAGGAAAGCACGGGGTACTGTAAGGGTGAACTCCATTGGGACCTCTCAGAATATAGATCAGTATCTTGGGTTGCAGATAAAAAAGAAAGGTGCAGCATTAAAATATAGAAGATTTTTATTTTTAGCGATGTCCTGACTTGTTTGCATTCACCTCAATATTCCGCTTATCCAGGAAGATGTTGGTGGGATTCAAGCTCGAGACCCATGATCTGTGTGCTTGACATTCTATCCATTGAGATGTCTCCGAAGTGACCGCTCTTTTTTGGTTAATTGATAATGTTAATCATGAAAAAAAATTACAAAATTTCTTAATATTTTCATTATGAATTGACAACATCATAAATATTATCGTTTACCAATAAATTAGTAAGATTTGATATGTATATTTATAGAGGTTAAATGTGAGTAAACCTTCTTGGTATTATTTATTTTGAATGTTCATTTACAGGTCGTAGTTTTTCATTTGTTGTTATTTTGTTTTATTTTAAAAAATTTGACTTTTAAAATGTCTTTAAATAATCAAAAGAAAAGCTATGTATTAAAAATTATTTATTACTTTTAAAATAATAATAATTTATTTTGTCTAAAATTGAATGTTTTATTTTCTAAAGTATTTTAAATTTGACCACTAAAAATTTGCAATTGTTAGATATTTGTGTTGGCTATTATTTTGTTAGCTATTTGTGTTGGCTATTATTTCTGAAACTTAAAGCTAATCTATTTTTGAAGATCCACTAGGATAGTGATGAATTGGCTATAAGTTTTACAGATTGATCAAATCAATGTTTGAGTTGGATTAGGAGATTATCGAGATCTTTAGGATCTTCTGAGTTATTATCCTTATTAAATTCTTAATCTTTGATATGGTATCTCTTAAGATTTTTTAAGATAGATATTTCTTAATTGATTATCCTAAATTGATATTTCCATATTTATCTATCATATTTATTAATGTAGCGTGACTATCTTTTAGAAAGAAATATCTCTTATATCTTTTTACATTGCTATCGTTTCCAAAACAAGATAATCTTTGAATGATAAAGATTGATGATGATTGAGCAACTTGTTGCGCAATCCTTGTTGAAAATCCTTATAAATATTCGGGAGAATATTTATTGGTAGTAAAACTCGGGAGGAGTATCTCTCCCTCACTATCGCAAACTGTTACAGGCGTGTCACGGGAGTGTTACAACGATTCTTGTGGAACAGTTCCAGAACTCAAGGGGAGTTCGACTTCGGGAGAAGCTTTTTCATCTTCAGAGGGATTCTAGAAGATGTTGACATATATACAAGAGGGATTCTTATTGTGAGTTTGTAAAGTAAAACTTAGTATAGGGTAGTAATAGACTAGATTCTATTGTTCTATACTATACCTATTGTAATGTTTTTATCTTAGTGGATTTTTCAGGTGGACTTTGCCTTGAGGACGTAGCCTAATATTGGATATATTCCAATGGAGTGAACCTCGTTAAATCTCGATGTTCATTTACTTTCTGCGAGAATTTACATATTCAGTATATTACGTATACTTGATAGTAGAATTGCTAGTAAAAGATTCTTTCAGCAATATTGTGTTAAATTCTTCTTTTAATTTTTTTTTAAAAAAATTAAAATGCAAAATTCAAGTTTTGAATGAATAATTATCTATCGATTTGGATATTTTCCAGAAGTCTCCCTTCTCGTACACTTTGCAAAGTTCTGTGGCCACAATTTTACCAAAGTTCATTTTCAACATGTTTTCTTTTTTACATGGTCATAGTGTTGAGAGTTTGTTAGAGCCTTAGTTTTTCTTCCTTTGAAGGTTGGGGAGATGCGAGTCTAGCTAAAAAATCAATCACCTTATCTAACTTTGCTTGAAATGTGTTTTATTATTCTGAGGTTTTCATGGTTTGTTTCCTAACAATTAGTCAAATTACTTACAAACTGTCAAATTATCCTAACATTGATCATTTTAATACACTGATAAGTATTCCCTTAATTTTCTTAAGCAATCATATATAATGTTGTGATTAATAAACATATAAAGATTATAAAGTGCAAGAGGTTTTGTGGTAGGTGTCAAATCCACCAAAAATACCCTACTAAAATAAACACAAATTAATTATAGATATGGTAGTAGGGATCATATCCACACGGATTTGATTTACCAAAATAAGTTTTTAAATCAACCCAAGAAAAATAAGAAAAATAATTTTAATAAAGAATTAAAAGACAGTTTTAAAAATAGGATTAAAAACAACATAAAAATAGAAGATAGATTTTATAAGAAACAAACCTAATCGTATTTGTCTCCATTCCAGCTTACAATTGATCATGGACTCAAAAAATCAAATAAGGAAAAATAAGGATAAGTTGGCTAAAGTAAAATAGGATACCGAAATTTATCAATTTTCCCTAATTTAGACTAATTATGAGATGCTCAATAAAAAGTCCCTAACTAATAGATAACCTCCAAGAATGCTTGTAAAGATTTAAAATATTAGTTGTATGAAAGATCTATGAACACCCAACTCAAACCAACCAACTCCTGCGTATGAATATTTAAACTTGATCATTATTCCTTAGGAAATTTATCCTAATTTTTACCATGTGATAGATCTAAATGATTATCAATTTAGACTCAAGCACTGACAGAATACGACTAAAACATAAACTAATCAATGAATCCTATTGATAGAGAAGTAGAAGTAGTAATGAAATTAAATTTGAAATAATTGAATACCCAAATTGTGTGTAAAACAAATATAAAGAACAATAGTCTCACAATCCTTAGACTGAAATTTCAACTACACGACTAGATCTAAGAGTTTAGCTGCTCATGATAATTGGAAGCCCTAAACTGGAAGAAAGAGTGAATGAAAATTAAGAAAAGAGATGATGAATAATGAAAAACCCTATCGGTTTATATAGAGGATAATTTCACTAAAATCATATAAATATATAAATATATATATATATATATATTCCTGATATATATATATCTATATATTGGCAGTGTTCGGGCCAATTTACACCCACCTCAACATTTTGCTTCTCCAGAAGGGTGTTGGTGGGATTCAAATTTGAGACTTATGGTTTGCGTATTCGCCTCTCTACCCACTGGGATGTCCTCGAAGGGACTAAGAAGATCTTCTTCAATGATCTTCTTGATCTCTTTGAGCTATATCTTGATCATCTTGAGATATCTTGTGGATTCTGTCAGATTTTGGAGATTTAGAATAGTCAAATTCCAGTCTAACTCTTAAGTCAAAGTTTGACTTTTCTACACATGTTCTCTAAGTTCGACTCTAACGCCTCGAATACGGCTCTTGGCCGAGATTCTAGCAATCTTACCCTTTGTAAGCAGTTTCCAACTCAACTTTGACTCATTCAAAATTTTGCAAAATTGGCCCAAATATACCAAAATCAATAGAAATAATCAAAAGATATATCAAATATTTATGAAATATAAGAAGATTTTGTGCACTATTATTTTGATTAATATATGTGCGCTATGATGAAAAGTCTTAGCAGATCAAAGACTGAGAATGAAGTACTCCCTCTGTTTTAAAATGATTGTCACTTGAGGAAGTTTTTGTTTCAAAATAATTGTTACTTACACATTTCAAGAAAAAAACTGTTAGTGAACTATCTATCTTACCTTTTATTTGTTAACCTTTTCTAATGAAATTTATTATATTTACACACTTCAATTTTAAAACCCGCCAATCACATTATCCTTAATCCTTTGCTTTTAATAAATTCAAGGAATGGCAAAATTGACCAAAATAGGTAATATTGTGAATTCCTTAATTTGGTTGCAAAATGCTTAGGTAACGAATATTTGAAATGGAGGGAGCATAATATAAATATATATTTATATAAAGGGACAATTCGGATAGATTGGCATTATCTCTCTCTCCCTCACCTCCTCCTTGACAAAAGAAAAAGTTTTGCAGTCCAAAGAAGTTATGGAGTACATTGGAGAAAAATAATTTATCAAATCACAAGTTGCCTGGTTGTCCGCTCACCTCAATAAATCACCCTAATAAGGTTAGAACCTGAACCAATGGGGCTAGTACACTCATTTCTATAATTTTTGCTAACCGATCTAATCCCATTTCTATAATTTTTGCTAACTGAACCAATAGGGCTAGTAATGAAAGGTTTATTTTTTAAAAAATAAATATATTTCGATCCAAATAAAAAATTTATTTGCTTTTAGTGATCAAAGAAAATAATCACTTAATAGTAAGAATATTTTATATTTAATAATTTACTAATCAAAAAGTATATATCTATTAATGTCAGATTTTGAAAATAAAATAAAATAATGTAATAATTTATATATTATTTAAATATATTACATAAAATATAATTTAAGATTCTACCAAGTGTTTGACTTATTACACAAAATATAATTTCTGGAATATATTATATTACATAAAATATAATTTATTTCTTTCACTGCTTTATTTTGAAAGTAAGTAAATATAATAAATATTTGTTCAACTTAAATATATTTTAACTTGTACAATAAAAAATATTGTATTTTTTTTTATAAAAAGTAATATTAAAATATTCAAAAGTCATTTTTAAAAACTTTTTTATTGAAAATATGGATCTAAATTACTACACTCAAATAAGAAACATTTTAATTTAAAAGATAATTTTTTTTCTTCCATAAAATATTGCAAAAAAAAAAGGAAGAAAATCTCAATAAGCTGTAAATTTACTTAATCACGAACCATTGGTTTCAGCATATAATTTACTTAATCTATAACATAATTGCTAGATTATATTTTGTTAAAAAAATCCGCAAATTATTCATTATTAAACTATTTTAAATTGTACTGTTGGTCCTCAATCTGTTTTTTAAACATTTCAGGTCCGTGAAAATTTTTTTTAGTTGTAACATAGGTCCTTTGACCTAAAAAAATTACTTGCAGAACTGGTAAAAGAACCGATCCTACAAATCAAAAAATGATTGGGGATCGGAGAAGTTAAGAAAAAAAAATTTTTGAGGATCAATGTTGAAAGTTGAAAATAGTTTAGGGATGAAATTCACCAAATTGTTAAATATTAATTAGTGATTTTTTTTTATCATTTTAATTAATTGATTTTTTCATTGTTAATTAATGTGATGCGTCCCATTTTTTTTTCACTCTTTTTTTTTTTCAAAAAAAAAGTTTTAAATTAATTTATAAATCAATAGAATATTAGGGTTAAATATTTATCTGATAATGGTCATGATTCACATGTTTAAATTAAAAAAATTTTAAAATTAGAGAAACTAATATAAATTTAATTAATTAAATATCAATTAAACTACAATTGTAATCACCAATGTCTTTTAAAAGGTAATGTATATGAATAGAAAATATGAAAAATTAATTTTTAAAATAACGAAAGTTATTCATAAGGATTCGGTGATTTTTTTTTAATGGGAAATTTGAATCTTAAAAAAATAATGATAATTTGGACAGGTGACGGATGACAAATTGAATAATTTTTTTGTTACATTTTTATTTTTAACTTTATTGTATGCTGAAGGATATTTCAAAGTGATACGACATTTCTTATAGTGAAAATATCCATTTAAATGCCATTTAGATAAATAAAAAAAATTCATTCAATGTGTTCAAGCGAACAGAACAATGATAAGAGATCATAAAATAACATTTAAAGGTATAACTGTACAAAAAAGTAAACTTCACATGCAATATAATTAAAAATGTCTATAATAAATGATAATGAGATTTAGAAAACTATATTAACCAATAATCCCTCCATCATTATTTATAAGTCACCGGCCATCATTTTGTAAAAATTTTTTAAAAAAATTCTTTCTAAAATGCCCTTTATGCAAGATCTCTAGGGGTAAAGAGAATTAGGAACTTCCAACCTTAAGATGCTTTAATTAGGAACGAATATCTATTAAACTTTCTCTCTTGAGTCTCCTACTTGCGCTACACTTCTTCAACAAGGAACAAATGGCGGCTGCGCCGCCAGTGGCTTTTCCACCGAAGGAACGCCCCAGTCCATGGGTGCAGAGATCCTTTTCTTCACTCTTCCAAGCTCAGCCCCCTCCTGAATCAATCCCCTAAAAACAGGTTCAATCCCACAAGGGAGAAGCTGCATTTTTCTTCACTGCTGACGAGCTTGACAAACTATCACAACATTCAAACATGCTCTCATTGGGAAATTTTCACATGGTAAGCCATCGATTCAGATAATTCACAGAGAATTCAAAACCATTGATCTGAAAGGCTAGTTCTCCATTGGTTTAATCGACAGCCGTCATATTCTGATTCGAGTTTGTCTTGAGGAGGATTACTGTCGGCTATGGATGAAGGGAGTTTGGAGTCTCAAAGGCATGCCAATTCGCATATTGAAGTGGTCTCACAATTTTCACGTACATTCAGAGCCTTCAATAGTTCTGGTCTGGATCAACTTTCCTAATTTGCCAATTCATCTATTTAGGAATGAAATTCTGTATTCTTTTACCTCTGTCGTTGGCAAGCCACTGAAGGTAGATGCCCCAACAGCAAAAATGACACGTCCTAGCATGGCTCGTGTTTGCGTGGAAGTTGATCTGTTGAAGAAGTTTCCGAAACGGATTTGGATTGGCCAGGTGGAGGATGGCTTCTGGCAAGATATTCATTTCGAAGATGCCCCCAAATATTGCTCACATTGTCTGAAGATAGGTCATGAGATTGATGATTGCAGAATTAAACATCCAGAGTTGAAGCAAAATATGAATTAGAGTCTAAGTTTGGAGAAATCTCAGTCCACATTGAATACAACATTGCAACATACTGCCAAGAGATCCAATCAGATTAACCCTTAGGTTAATAATTTGTCTATTTGGAAGATTAAATAGCACCCTAATGGAAATCGAAGCACTCATGAACGTGATATTGCTGCTGAAAAAGCCCCCTCTCTATTGAAAAATTATTGTTCAGTCCTTGAAGATCTGCTGATCTTGAAGTTGCCTGAAGTTCAGAAAGTTAGTCGTCTAGTTGATGACCCTTTGATAGCCTTACTAGCTACAGAGCATATTGTCTCGCCATCATAGTTCCATCTTTCTCCAATTCAGAACGTTGCAGCAGATTTCGAGCCAAGTTAGACTGCAAGTTCTGCCACACATGAAGTTGATGCAGCGAATTTTGTTGCAGTAAAGGGTAATTCGGAAGTTCCAAAGGAGACTCCACAACAAGATAATGACGTTTCAATTAATGATCAGCCTGCTGTTGTCCCCTCTTATGAGGTTATAACAGAAGTTGGGGAAGGTGTGGGTCTAGAGATTGATTTTGAAGGAGCAGTTGCAACGGACAATACATCGCCAATAGCAGAACTTGCTTTGGAAATTGTACTTCATCCCATTGCAAGCACTGTGGAAACTTGTTGGAGAGCGAATAAGAAGAAGCAAGTTCCCCCACTGACAATTTTGACAAGGTCTCAAACCAAGCGGGATGCCTTTGTAAGTCATTCAATATGAAGAGCATAATATGGAACATAAGAGGTATTGGGAATGATACCTCTATCATGCATTTGAAGCAGTCAATTAATGACCATGAACCTTCTCTCATTGGAATTTTGGAACCCATTGTTGCACCAGAGAGGATTTCGAGGGTTGCATTTTCATTAAATTTGGAGAATCACTACTGTAGTACCTCAGAGAAGATATGGTTGTTTTGGTCTGATTTAATTCATGGGGAAATCATTTCAGACTTACATCAAGGGGTCACCTGTAGAATAAATTCAATTTTTGGTGAGGAATGCTTATTTTCAATTGTGTATGCAAAATGTAACTACATAGATAGAAGACATCTCTGGCAGAATATGGTTCTTGTTAGTTAGTATGCTTCCATTCCTTGGCTTATTGGAGGGGATTATAATGTCGTCCGTTCGGTAGAGGAGTCATTAGGATCAATATCGAGCCTTCAGGCCATGAGGGAGTTCAATGATTGTATTGATGACTGTGGGTTGGTAGACTTGCCATATAAAGGAGGGAATTTCATGCGATATCGTTCCATTTCTCCACCGCTGTGGAAACGACTAGACAAGGCTTTGGTTATTTCCGCTTGGCTGAGTTCTTTTTCTACCACACAGGTTAAGCATCTTCCGAAATATTCATCAGACCATTCTCCACTGCTCATTACAGTCACAAGCTCGGCTACTCAATCAGCAAGGATCTTCAGGTATCAAAATATGTGGATTTGGCACTCAAGTTTTAAGGCGGTTGTTGAGAATTCATGGCGTATACACACTGAAGGGGACGGATTGCAGCAACTGGCCACCAAGTTGATTCGGGTGAAAATTTATCTCAAAACTTGGAATAAAGAGGACTATGGTAATGTACAATCCAACGTTAAAAAGGCTGAATTGGACTGTGCATAGAAAGAGCTACTTTACATGGAAACACCTACAGCTGAGAACAGAGAGCTGTTCCATCGCGCCCAGGCAGACTTGGCGTTTCAGCGACGAAATGAGTTTATTTTCTAGAAGCAGAAATCCCAGGTTAGATGGCTAAAAGAGGGGTAAGGTAATACGGCTTATTTCTCTAAGTTTTGGCACACACGAAAAGCTAAAATGCAGATTAATAAGGTTCAAAATTCAGCTGGAGAATGGTTTTCTGATCTTCTGCAATTGAAGAAGAGGCTGTGAAATATTATTCATCACTGTTCAGGGCCGACACTGGATGTCTCCCAGATCCTATGCGCTTCACGAATTGATAATGTTTCATTGGCAATTCTCCCGTCTTCTTCTGAAGTTAGGCAAGCTGTCTCTTCTTTGGATCGTGATAGCTCGTTGAGGATTGGTGGTTTTTCGGGCTCTTTCTATCAAGATTTTTCGTACTTAATTGCAGAGGATGTCATTCAAGCTGTACGAGATTTTTGGGTAGGGGCGCATTTACCTCAACAAGTTATAGCAAGGCAGATAATACTCATTCCAAAGGTGGCAAATCCTTCATCTTTCACGGATTATAGGCCCATAAGTCTTTGTAATTTCTCATCAAAGATAATTGGTAAGATTCTTTCTACAAGAGTCTCTCCTCTATTGCCAAGATTGATTTGTGAAAATCAAGGGGGTTTTGTCAAGGGACGACATATTACGGACAATCTCCTTCTTGCATCAGAGTTCACGCAATCCCTAAACAAAAGTTGTCACGGGGGTAACTTAATCATCAAGTTGGATATGTATAAAGCTTTGGATAGGGTGTCATGGGATATTCTCTTTATGGTGTTAAAGAAGTTTGGTTTCTCAGCTCATTTTCTTAATCTAATTAGTAATTGTTTGTGTTTTAACTACTTCTCAGTGACGGTGAATGGGAAAGCTTGTAGGCTTTTTCCCTCTAGTCTTGGAGTGCACCAGGGAGATCCGTTGTCTCCTTCTTTATTCATTCTGGCAGCTAAGGCACTCTCTAGAGGGCTGAACCGAATGCTACTTGAGGGATTCTTGGGTGACTTTGTCTCGGAGAGGCAGAGGTATCCAGTGTCGCATCTTAGCTTCGCTAATGATATGATCATCTTCACCAGCGGTTTAAAGCTACAGCTGGTGGATATAATGCATTTTCTTGGAAAGTATCAATCTTCCTCAGGACTACTGGTCAATTATCAAAAGAGTTCTTTGTACGTACCTAAGTCTTCAACAGCTCGTAGGAGGAGATTGGTGAAGGATATTACGGGATGCCCAATTAAGTTGCCTATTATCTATTTAGGCTGTCCGACTTATGTTGGTCATTCAAGAATCTCGTATTTTCAAACCATTATAGAGAAGATTAATACACCTATAACGGGCTGGCAGAAGAACCTGCTTTCAATTGGAGACAGAGTGATCCTTATCAGATATGTCTTAACCTCTACTATAACTCAAATCCCTACAACATGTCATCCTCCAATTCAAGTAATTAAAGAGGTGGAGAGGAAATTTGCACAATTTTTTGGGGTAGATCAGAGCATGGATTTAAAAGGGCTTGGTGCAGTTGGCAGAGGGTCTGCAGGCCTTTTGAGTTAGGAGGATTGGTTGTTCATTCCTTACAGTTGCTGATAAAGGCTTTTGGATATAAGACTTGGTGGAGATTTCACACAGAGAGTTCTTTGTGGGTGAAGCTTCTTAAGATGAAGTATAATTTTCAGCTTGGTGAGGGCATGGCCGCTAGAGGTTCCAGAGAATAGAGGAGATTAAAGGGGCTTGTAGAGGCTACAGAAAGTCACATTTCTCTTCTTACTGCTACGGAAGACCTCTCCATTTAGCATGAGGATTGGTTGATGTCGAGGAAGCTAGCAGCCAGAGTGGAAGTTCGGAATCTAGCGCTAAAGATTCATCATTTTCGTCCTTGGAATATGGAGGAGTTGGAGATTTTTTTCCCAACAAGTCCAGACCTCGTGGCAGAAATAGTGAGTACCCCTATTGCTCAAAACAGATTGAATACCCACTTGTGGAAGCTTACTACTACCGGTAAATTTTCAATTTCTTCTTGTATTCAACATCTGGAAGGTGAACCCAATGTTGCAGCTGCTGTTCAGTTTTGGCATAAATCTATTCCCTTGTCTTGGACGATTTTTGTTTGGAGGATGTTGAACGGGTTTTTGCCCCTTGATAGTAGTTTAAGGAGGCTGGGATTTCATTTGGCTTCTCGGTGCCATTGTCTTAACAATGAGGAGAGTTATATGCATCTGTTTGAAGAATGCCGAATTGCTAAAGAGGTCTAGGCATTCTTTTCTCAGTAGCTTGGTTTTAGCTACCCCATAGATGACATTGGTTTGTAGTTTGCAATGGATAAGCAACTGGGCTCATTGGCAAGGATTTTGCCAACCTTGGTATGCAGGGAAATATGGGCAGCAAGATGTGCATTCTTCTTAGAAGGAATAAGTAGTACTAGTTCTGGTGTTGTCAGAGCCGTTCTGCGCAGACTATTAAGTATAACAGAAGCTTTTCCTTCTATGAATTTTGGACACCTCTTCAGCACTCGTGTTGCAGGGACATGTCCGAGAACAATTATGGTCTGTTGGTGGCAAGAAGGTTATGCAGATACAATTATTCTGAATGTGGATGGAGCCTCAAGAGGTAATCCGAGTACAACTGCGGTAGGGGGTGTTGTAAGGAAGGGAAATGGTCGATTCTTAGGAGCTTTCTCCATTTACATAGAGAGGTAACTAATATGGTGGCTGAGTTACAGGCTCTCTTGGAAGGTTGAGGTTTTGTTTGAGGGAAAATTGGACTCAGGTGGTTATTTAGATGGACTCTAAATGTATCGTAGAGATGGTGAATGGGAATTTTGCAACTCCTTGGCGTATCCATCGTAAGCTGAAGGAGGTTCAAGAGGCGATGGCTCAGGGTGTTTTCACTTTGGTACATATATTCAGAGAACGAAACAAGGTGGCAGATTTTTTGGCAAATGAATCTTGTGATAATTTACATTGTGTTCATTACACCTTATTTACTTCACTTCCTTTATTTGCTAGAGGTCTTTGCAATTTAGATAGGCTTAAATTCCCTTCCTTTCGTAGGTTCTAAGTGGATTTGTTTCCACTTTCCTTATGGGTAAGGCTTTTATGTCCCCCTTCACTGTCACCAAATGATTTTATTATCAATAAACGGATGTGCCATCATGGGCGGTTAAAAAAAAAAAAAGAAAAAAAAGGGGTAAAGAGAATTTTGGGAAGAGTAAGAGACTGACAACTTAGACACAAGTAAAAAAGGAAAAACATTGTTTTAATAAAATAACAACAATGATTTATAATTAGTGAAAAAATTTTTAGCTCTAATAACTTATAAATAGTAGAGGAGACCGAATAAATTTAATTAATTGAGTTTTTCTAAAAAGTAATTGAAAATTGCACATACATATTCTCAATTTTTTAATTTTAGGAAAAATTTAATTTCAAAGGATGGTTGATGACATGTTAAATTACTTTTTGTTAAATAAATTTTTAATTTTAATTTTAATTTTAATATTTCATATTTTATACAACTATTATTAATACTTCCCGCTTATTATGCATGTTGTTATCCTAATATATATTAAAGAAGGCAGTATCAAGTGTCAAATCCACAAATTGTCAAGTGACGTTGCCTCTCAATAAAATATTAATAATTATATTTAAAAGATAGAGAAAAAAAAACAACAAAAAAAAAACACAGATTCAGTAAATATATAAAATAATTAAAGTATTATTTATTTATTTCTTTCTTTTGGACGAATGAATGCACAATCCATCTAAACCTTTTTATTTCAAAGGATACTAAATAAATTAAATATCAAAGAGTAATTCAAAGTAATTTTTTCCCAAAAACTTATTGTATTTTTATATTTTTGTTTTCACAAGTACTAAAATTTTCATTATGTTGGATTTTTTCAAGTCAGTTAAATTCTTTTTGTTTTTTTTATCAATAAATGACAGTAAGTGTCCTTAAATCTGTTTATTATGAGCTATGGTTCTATAACAAAAAGATTATTTTAATATAGTTGGTGGGTCTTATAAGATTCTTTTGAGTTCTTCTTAACAAATAACATTTATTTTTATTAGACTCTTCAGGGATAGCCCAATGGTTGGAGTAGTGAGCTCGCACATTATAACTTTCGAGTTCGAATCCCACCAACACAAGTTTAGGTAAGTGGAATGTCAAAGTGTGTGAAAACTGACTCGGACACCGCTAAAAAAAAAAGGGTTTTATTTTTATTATATGTATGTGTGTGGGTATATATATATATATATATGTGTGTGTAGACACTAAAGAATAATTGAAAGAAAAATTATATATATATATATAAATTTTTATATTTATTCATTTATTTTTAATAATAATAATTATTTTTATTTTTATTTATATAGTTTCTAAGGGATTACATAAATTCTGGTATTGCATGAAAAATAATTTTTTCATATCCATTTGATCACTAAAATGATAATAATATTTTTAATTGAATAAATGTTAAATAAACTTTGAAAATAAATTCAATTAAAATTTTCATGACACAATAAGCTGCAACAAGAGAGTTTATCTTTTCAAACACATATGTATCATCAGAGGTATAAATTTCTCACAACAACATGTTTTTGTATTGGAAAAACAATTAATTCCAGGTACTTTATGTGTTGAGAATTTTCTATTTTTGTTGACACACTAGTTTTGACATATTGGTAACAATATGAAGATACATAGATTATGTGTCGAGAAAAGAAAACCCTTCATGACTTACATTAAATGTGTCGTCATAAATCATATTTTTTTTTACTCAAAATTATTTTAGTTGTTTAAACATATTCTGTGAAACTTCTCCCGACATACACATAGTGTCACCATAAAATGAATTAGAATAGACTATTTTTCTTTTGTTAGTGTGTATTTGAATAAATTTTTTCTTGATGCTTTTATAAATTAGAATTAAAATAAAAATATCTCTTTTAAACGAATCTAATTATGTTTTGTACAGATTTATTGCCCTCTTCTATTTCATAACATAAATAAATTGATAAGTAACGTAACCCTTTCTTTGAAAAAATATTTTAGGTAAATAAATTTCCTTTTAATATGGTATCATAAGTCGACAGTTGTTGTTTCACATGATTTAATAAACAAAAATATATGTTTATTATATGTAAGATACTATTTATCTCTTATATTTATAATCACAATTATATTTTCCATACAATAAATGTGTGAGAGAGTAGAGTATTCAATAGAGTGAAAGACTTAAGAAAACAAAATGAATATAGATCGATCTTGCAAAAGAATTTATAATATAAAAAAAAAAAAAAATGATAGCGAAGTTAGAGCAATTATTTTAAAAAAAACCGTCCCATGAACACTGTGTGCCTGTGCAGAATCGATGATAGAGATGGGCTTAATCCTAGGCCTGTGGTGATAACGGGATGCGCTCTTCAAAAATACTAGAATGTATTAAAAAATGAATTCCTTTGTAATCAACTTCAGAATCAAGAAATCTTTCATTCTTTTTTTATGATTCACCGAATTAAATTGAATTAAATAGATTTTAAAATTATTTGAATCAAAAGATTCTTTTATAAATTAATTTTGAATAATAAAAAAAAATGCATATATATTCATTGATTTTAAATATTAAAAAGGATATAATAATACCGTGAAAAAGACGTAATGTTGTAATTGCTTAAAAATTATTAATGCATATGTTTTACTTCAAAGTTTCTAGAATTTGTTTACTTTTGTCTTGGCTTTTGCTGAATTTTGGACCACCCTTAAGTTATCACCATTAGAAACTTCAAAGATGAATAATTAGATATTTAAGTATCTAATCTTTTGGTCATTAACTTTGTTTTTTTGGATATGTTGATTCTCAAACAAATTATCATTAGACAACTTGATCTTTCTAATCGTATTTTTTGAAAACACCAAGTTAACACCCACTTGAAAAGTTTAATAAGGGAAAATCCAGTACTATGCCATTCAATTGGTTAGAAACATATATTAATTGAAATCTTATTGAGCTAAATTTTTTATTTCTAGCCCAATAAGAAATAGATTTCGCTAGTACAGAAATATGAATTTAGCTCAACAAAATTTCAGTTGATACCCGTTCTTGACAAATTGAATAGTATATAGTATTGAATTTTCCCCTGTTAATTTGATCAAGCGGTCGTTAACTGAACTTTCTAATGATTTTTAAAAAAACAAACAAATTCCAATGACCAAGTTGTCTAATAGTAATTTGTTCGAGTACCAACATGACCAAAAAATAGATGAAGGACAAAAATGTAAAACTAACCAAAGGTTAGGCTCTTAAACATCCAATTACTCATTCAAAAATTAAAACTTACGTGCTCTTTTGAGAAGAATTTCTTGAATATTTGCAATTTTTATAAATCATGAGATTTAAAAATTTTGGACCATCCTTAAGTTATTGCCATTAGGAACTTCATAAATTAAGACTCACGTCCTCTTTTGAGATGAATTTCTTAAATATTTGGAGTTTTTACAAATCATGAGATTTAATAATAATAAGTCTATGGGTTGTCCAAAGGATTTCCTAATGTTTCACATAGAAAAGCGGTAGGAGTTGGGGCATCCCATTTCCTAATGTCTCACATAGAAAAGATGTAGGAGTTGGGTATCTATAAAAAGCCCATGTTTTTTTATATTAATACAAGTTTTTTTATTATTTTAAACTTTGAGAAGTGTAAGTTTGAAAAGCTAAACTATAAATTGAAGTTGTGGGAAGGATTTTTAATTTTTCTATTAAAAAATTGTTAATGGGTTTCCCTTCCTTTGTTACGGGATAGTGGAGTAGTCTAGTTAAAAGACCGAGCCTCGATTAAATATGGTGTGTTCTTTATATCTTCTTTTTTACTTTCTCTGTTATTCTTGTGGGTGTAGTAGGAGGTCTTGTGTCCAACAGTATAAGATATACTTCTTTAGTATGGAAGAAAACGATGAGACTTGAAAAGAGATTTATTACGAATCACCAAATGTTCCAGGAGGAACAAAATCTTTGACGCTTTCAGACTTTCCGAAGAAACTTCTTTCTATCATTTTTAATTTTTGAATTTTCATTTGAACTTTTGTTAAACTAATAAAAATATACTAAAAAATTAACCATAGTCTAATAATTAAACACTTAGTTCTGCAATTGTCTTCCAAAAATAACAGCTTTGAGATTGGTGTCAGCAAGTGGATCTTCAGAGTCCCCTTGGTTTTGAATGTGGAGAAGAACATCAACAATATCATCCTTTCCATTCTTTTTCCCCATTTCCTCTGTACGCTCGTTGAGAATGTTTTGGAGTATTTCATCAACCTGCCAATGCGTTGTCCCCATCTTACGTTTCATAGCAGTGAACATTTGAAGCCATTTCACAGAAGGGTAGAGGTCAGACATGGTAAATTCTGCTGCCAACTTGGTAATATCCTCAACGAACTCTTCAAAGTTTTCTTGATTTTTGTTTCTTTTTCCGAAGGCAGCAACCTCATTCATACACAATTGTTAATATCGATAAAGGATTTGTATCAGAGCCATCTTCACCGATTAATGTGACTTTTCTCCTGAAACGCATATTGCAAATGCTACGGTTTCTTCGTTGAAAATCCCTCCAGTAGCACAAAAATCTCCAATTAATTTAGAAGTGGATCAAATTATTATATAGAAGTTATCAATAATTCTGACCAAAGGTGAACAAATTGCCGGAATGCAAACACATACACAACTTAAGAGAGTGATGCAAAAAGCCAAAATGTCTAAATTATCCTACTAATGGGAGAAATTTTTTGGAATTTTTGGGGACAAAGGCATTTCTTCGATAGGATTATTCTGAATAATGATTTTTTCACATATAGTTTTATACTTGCAACCGTTTGAAAGAAGTGATATTGTTTCCACCTTTAATTGAGGTAAGATTCATTATATTCCATCGATTTATATTCTTTTTATTTTGATTTTAATAAACAAATTGAAGTTTGTCAAAACCCCGTCTTCAAAGAGGCAGCTAAAAAAAGGTATAGAAATTTTCCCAAAATTTTAGTTATAAAGTTTATAGTGCAATCCACTGTCATTGTAATATAATGGTGCTCCTAGTTATTACATACAGTGAAAACATAAAAAAAAATATATGTTGTGATTTTATGGAGGTCAAAAATTGAGTAACTCCGATTTCAACAGTTTTGAAGGTGAGGCAAAATGGAGTGTCAAGAAAAATTTATTAGTATATGTAAAAACATACGTACCTCTTTATTATTGATGGTAAAGAAGATGATGTAAAAACTGTGATAGAACATCCGGAGCTGACGTAATTAATGAAAGGGAATCTTCATCTTCTATGGACACACTTGTATGTCACTCTCTCTATACTAGTAAAAAATTAACATATCTTAATTATTTTATTAGATATATTTCATATAAGAAATTTGAAAAATATAAATTAAATAATAGGGCAATGGCACGTGCTTTAAATATTTTATATTTCATTTTGTTAAAGACATTTGTTAATTTTTAACCGGTGCAACAAAGGTGGCATTTAAATATGTACTAGAAGATCCAAAGTCAAATAAAGGTGACATTGCTGGGACATTCTAAATCCCTTTTTTTTTTTCCTTTTATGCACTTGTGTTGCACTAGTGTTTACACCAATAAAACACTTATACATATCTTTTAGAGATAAAATACTCATAGGGTTTAGGCTTAACAAAAGTATAATGATTAAATTGACTGATTTTATGGTCTAACGGTCAAACTAAAAATAAGTAACAAATTCAATGACTACATTATTAGTTAAGCCTTTTAAAAAATAATTAAAACACGTGTAATTTTTGTTTAAATTAGGGTAATAAAAAATGTAATACAAATTGTATAATAGAAGATTTGGAATTCATTGTTCAATTAAAATTTATCCAAGTTGATTTTGTTAAATATTTTTTTCAAAAATAATTTATCCTTTTTCTTACTAATATAGTTAGTAGTAAGATCACTCTATACAAGTGGATCTATATTCTAAAATTACGAAAGTTATTAATAAGATTATATATTAAAAATCTATCTATTTAAAGGAATGAGAAATTCAATTTCGAACCGCTTAAAATAAAAATAGTGATATTCAAATGGAGACACGCATGGAGTAATTAAGAAATAGCTTGACAGCAGATAGACCCGTTCTCTTGAGTCTTTTATTAGTCAATAACTTGCTATGCTTAAAAATTAAGCCTTATTTTGATTGTTCTGATGATACTGATGATCTAAGCCTCCATTTTCAGAGAGGAACGGTGATAAGGAACCGCAATCAAGTTCAGATCATTTCTACGCCTTACTGTCAAACTCATTTTTTCTGCCATGTCCAAATCTTCTAGCTTCTGTTCACCGGGAAGCTTCCAATTAAAATGAAACAGCAATTGAGCCAATGGGAGTAGCATATTAGGTAGAGCAAATGAAATTCCAGGGCAAATTCTTCTCCCAGCACCAAATGGAATATATTCGAAATGATTTCCCTTGTAATCAACTTCCGAATCAAGAAATCTTTCAGGCTTGAATTCCTCTGCTTCAGGCCAGAATTTGGGGTCTCTTCCAATGGCCCAGCCATTAACCATAACTCTGGTCTTTGCTGGGATGGTATAACCATTGATTGTACACCGTTCCCTGCATTGCCTCGGGACCAACAGAGGAGCACTAGGATGAAGTCTCAAGCTTTCCTTAACAATTGCTTGTAAGTATTTGAGATTATCAAGGCCTGGCTCTTCAACATTTCCTTTATCATCAAACATGTTCCTTACTTCTTCTTGTGCCCTTTTTAGCACTCTTGGGTTTTTAAGAACTTCAGAGATTGTCCATTCAAGAGATGTTGCAGATGATTCACTTCCTGCACTGAAAATGTCCTGAAAAGGGGAAAGAATGGAGTGTATTAGATAATACTTCCCAACCGGAATTGAATGTTTTATTTAAAACTGAAGTCTAAGAGGAGAACAGCTTAAAACACTCAGAGATTTACAAAGATAACAGCTTTGAGATTGGTGTCAGCAAGTGGAACTTCAAAGTCTCCTCTGTTTTGAATGTTGAGAAGAACATCAACAATATCATGATTTTCATCTTCCCTCCCGGTTTCCTCTCTGCGTTCGTTAATAATGTTTTGGAGTATTTCGTCAACCTGACTGTATACCTTCTCGATCTCACGTTTCATTGGGCTGAGGATATCAAGAATTTTCAGAGAAGGGAATAGGTCTGAAATGCTCAATTCAAATGCAAACTTGGTAATATCCACAACCAGCTCTTCAAATCTTTTCTGATACTTGTTTTTTCTCCCAAAAGCTGCCCTGGAAGTGATCCCAAAACTCAATGAGAAAATATTTCGGCTTAGATTGACTATCTTTTCCTGCTGGCCGTCTAAAGATATTATTGATTTGATCATATTTAAGACCTCTTCTTCCCGAATTGTTCGATACATCTGAACCCGCTTTGCACTGAGAAGCTCCAGGATCAAGATTTTGCGAAGGTCTCTCCAGTAGTTTCCATATGGAGAGAAAATAATGTCTTTGAAGTTATAGGAAGCAATCTTGAAAGCAAATGCATCGGAAGGTCTTTGAGAGAAATTTATATCATGGGTTTTGTAGACTTCCTTTGCCATTTCCGGAGAAGTGATAACAATTGTTGAAATTTCACCAACTTTGAGATGCATCAACGGTCCATATTTCTTGGCCAAATCTCTAAAGACATGATGGGTCAGTTCACCAGAAATTTGATGCAAGTTTCCGATGATCGGCAACTTCCTTGGCCCCGGAGGCAGATTGAATCTAGGGCTTCTTTTTGTTGTAAGTTTGAGTAGCATGAAACAGAAGAGGAGGAAAGCAGAGACAGTAAATGTGAAATCCATTGGCATCACAGAATATAGATTAATTAATGGTGTCTTGCGCTGCAGATAAAGAAAGGTGCAGCTTTTATAGAAGGTGCATACTTCATTGAGTTGCAATTCCCTCGCGAAATAGTGGAAATGCGTGCAACTTGACCATGATGAAAAAAATTTGACAGGTAAATTTCTTAATCATTTTTGTTATGAATTGACATCATTATCAATATGAAACTAAATATCTAATTTGACTTTTAAAAAGATGTATGATTTGTGGAAGTAACATTAATTTGTCAAGAGTTGATTTTAGTTATCCAGTCTTATTTAGTTAGGTAATAAATGATAATATTTGAGAACGAAATATCTCAACTTTAAAACATAACGAATATAAGTTGTGAATCATTCTTGATCCTCCTAAAATGAGGATAGGAAGAGAAGGGATTGAGTATATAAATATAAATATATATATATATATTTAAATAAAGATGGTTTTAAATTTGTACTTTTCATTTTTACCTTAATTTGAAATTCTTTTAAATGATAAAAAAGATGGTTACAAAATTAACTACTTCCAAACAATAATGATTTCCTAATTTGACTAAAATTAAATATTTGATTTTGACATTTTAAAATTGAGTAACTTGCTAGACAATGTACTCTTTCTATCATTAAATACAAGTTATTTTAGTTAAACTTTCTTTTTACTAATAATAAGTCATTGTTGTTAGTTAATTAAATATTTGATGATATTTTTTCTATATTACCCTCTCAAATAGTGTTCTAATAAGTCATTTTAGTCCTTGTTATTAGTTAATTAAATATTATTGTTTATTTTCTATTTTTTCTAATGATGTATAGTAAAATAGTGTTCAAATTTTTAAAAAAGAAATGAAAAGACATTTTTTTTAAAAAAAAAAAATTATATTAATTTATACAAAATGACTAACATATATATAATGATCCAGGGGAGTAATTTCCTAATCATGTTAAAATTGGCAAATGGACCTTTCATTAAATGTTTCTCTGGCCACGGTATTAGCCACGTTCATGTTTGTTATTGTTTGGGCGGGAATTCTTTTTCAACCATAATTTTTCTTTCGTTGACCTTTTTTTTCCTCTTCTTTATCGAATGAATTTCTTTAAAGCAAATTTAGAGTAAATCCCCATTTTACATCATTTGGGAATCACCATTCCTTATCCAAATCTCTCCTTTTTGCTCACAAGAAATCTCACAAATAGCTACCCATGGATCCTCAAGAAGATTCACCTATCAATAACCGAAACAATGATAATCCAATGTTTATAACAAGAAACACTGCCGAAGGAGAAAAATGTATTTCGGTCCCAATGTTGAAATAATCTTCAACATCCATGCCTCTGCCTTCTAAATAGTTCTCGAAAAATTCAAAACAACCTGAACAACATGATAATGGAGTGGATGATTCCGAAGATTCTTCTAGCCATTTTGAATCATTGAATCCATCAATTCATCAAATTGATATTAAGAAGCAACATCAGAAAGCGGCTGAGGAATATGCCAAGTTCTGCAAACATAGAGAAGTACTCAAAGAATTCCACAATCAACAAGTAAGAAAAAACAAGCATTTAGAAGAGTTTGAAGAAAGAGAGAGAATCAAGAACATAAAAAGTCTAAAGAAACAACAGAAGAGGCAAGATGTTGATGGATTAAAAACACAGAATCCAAAGTCGAGTAGACAGCAACCGATGCATATTATCGGCCAACAAATGAAAACGACATAGGATATTGCACCAGCGGCGGAATAACCGCAATGTCAAGAACCTCTCCTCGTCTTATCATGTCATTCCAACAGTTTTTCAGAACCCAGGGTCACAAAATTATTATCCACTAGAATCAATCATTATTCTCTCCGACTAACCCCAAAAACAAGATCTAGAAATAAAGAAAGATATAAAATATCTAAAGGAATAAATAGCAAGTATCGGCCAGATCAAGAATCAGAAGTCGATACCCAAATGGAATGCATAGACATAAAATCCGTTATGTGAGGAATACCAGAAGGCTAAGTTTCCAAAGGGCTTCAAACCACCTTGGATTAATAAGTATAGGGGAACGACAGATCCAGAGGAGCACTTGATCGCATATACGATATTAATGGCCATGCATCATGGCAACGATATGGTGTTATGCAGATGAATTGGAAACACTTTAGCAGCATAAGGCTTGGAATGCTACTCTTCCATTCTAGAAAAATCCATCACATCATTCACACAAATAGGTGAGATGTTCCTACAAAATTTCAGAGCAAGATGTGCCCATAAGAAGGCTTCAACTCATCTGCACAACCTTCGGAAGTATCCGAATAAAAGGTTGGCAAATTTTCTGAGACGGTTTAACCATGAGTTAACAAAGGTTGAAAGTTGTTCAAAGCAATATATATTGAAGCTTTCATTAACATAATCACTCTAGGACCATATTCTCACAAGCTAATAATTAGGTAGCCAAAAACCATTGAAGAGCTTCGTGAAAGAGTCTACAAATGGATTAAAAGTGATGAAGTGAACCATAACAAAGATGAAGCTTACAAAAGAGTAATGCAGGCACAAGGATATAGGGTAGTTGGATATGATAATCGGCCAACGGGAATAAGTTTTCAGCCATGGAGAGCTTTTAAAAAAAGACAACAAAGTGCCTTCAATGGCACTTCTATTTTTATGCTGCCGATACCATCACAATAGCCGAATAGAGTATTATATTATGACCAACATTGATATCCAGCAAACAATTATCATCACTAATCATAGTCCACACTAGCTACAATGTCAATCAATACACATTATCCTCCACCAATTGTACCCGCAACATTCTTTTCATCACATGTTGCCCCTGCCTGCACAACCAAGTACTCGGTCGCAATGTCCTTATGATCGAAACCCAAGAAAAAAGCTAACAACCTGCTACATATACACCGATGAACATACCATGGTCAATCATTCTTCAAAAGGTGCAACATTTGGGAATATTACAACCCCCCAAGGCTAATGAATGTACCTATGGAGAAACGTAGTATGGACAAATATTGCAATTATCATAACGAGCCGAGCCATGTTACAGATGATTGTCATTGTTTAAAGAAAGAAATCGAGGTAGCAGTCCAAAAAAGGTTATTTGGCAGAGTTCATTAATATTTGTCATGGACCCATGACACAAGAACAAAATCAAAGGATCCCAACTCCTCAGCAAGAAAGGGAAAAAGTGATCAACATGATTTCTAGGATCAATGAAATCCATCCCAAAGAGAAATTGAAAGGATCCATGGTCCATGATGATTATCTGGTAGTCATATCTCTCATGGTGGCAAATTGTATGGCGAAAAGAATGCTGATAGACTCTAGCAGTTCTGCAAACATTATCTATTATGAAGGTTTTCAAAAGATGAAACAATTGAAGTTGGTCGATCTGGAATCCCCCAGATCGGCTTCTCAGGGGCAATGACGTATGCACTAGGTACTATCAATCTACTGGTTCAACGAGGTTCAATAGGTAGAGTAATAACCAAATATGCAACATTCATCGTTGTAGATTCTCCAATGGCATTTATCATTATTTGGGGAAGGGGGGATTAAACGTGATGAAGGCAAAAGTAAATACTTTGGAAAACTCAATTAGCATGCACGTTGATAACAGACCATTTAACATAAAGGGAGACACACAGGTAGCTCATACTTGTTATACGATGGCAATATCACAAACTCTTACACCTATAGATGATACAGAGGTATCGGCTATAGAAGATAGGATGGAATCGGTTACCAAGTTAGAGGAGTTCCAAATTGACGTACAATATCCAGAAATGAAGGTCCAAGCTGGCCAAAACCTTTCTTAGCACATAAAGAATGAGCTAATAAAATTGTTAATGAAACACAAGACAATTTTTGCATGGGGAAACAACAATATGGGCTCTATTCCCATGATTTTGGAGAACATGAACTGGCTGTAAACCCCCAAGCCAAGATGATAATATAGAGGTAGAGATATTTGGCACCAGAGAAGATGGAAGTTTTAAAAAGAGAAGGACAAGAATTGCTCCAAATGATAATAATTCGAAGAGTTGACTTTCCCACTTGGTTGTCCAACCCATTGATTGTGCCAAAACCAAATGGTGCATGGAGAGTGCGTTTCTATTTCACCAATTTGAATAAAGCAATACCGAAGAAACCGTTTCCATTACCACGTATTGATAAGATGGTGGATGCTATAGTTGGATACTCACTTTTTTGTTTCCTTTATGCACATAAGGGATATCATCATATTCATATGGCCAAAGAAGATGAGGACAAAACTTTGTTTTACACACCAACAGGCCTATATTGTTAAATGAGAATGCCTTTTGTCTTAAGAATGCTGTAGTCGACTTTCAAGACATGATTAATCACATGTTTGCTAATCAGATAGGCCAAGACATAGAAGCTTACATTGATGATATCCTAGTTAAGTCAAATAAACCTACTGATATATTATCTGATTTGGAGGAATCATTTATAACGATGGCACAACATCGTTTAAAGCTGAATCCACAAAAATGTTTCTTTCGAATTGAAGCAGGAAAATTTTTGGAATTTATGATTTCAAATCGTGGCATTGAGGCAAATCCAGCAAAAATCAAAGCAATAATGGACATGAAGAAACCAACAACACTAAAAGAATTGCAAGGGTTCACAAGCTGAATCACTGCCTCAACAAATTTTTGGCCAAATTAGAAGAGAAAGGAATGCCTTTCTACCAGGTACTCCGAAAACCTAAGGCTTTCATTTGGAATAAAGAATGTCAACATGCTTTTGAACAATTAAAAACACATTTGGCTTCACCACCTATATTAGTGGCCCCAACATTGCGCGAAGTTTTAGTTTTATACATGGCCATCTCTGATTTGGCCGTTAGCTCAGTCTTATGCTCCAAATGAGGCCCATACATCAAGTCGATATATTACACAAGCCATATTTTGCAGGGAGTCGAATCCCGATATTCTTCTTTAGAAAAACATGTTCTATCCCTTATTATGGCCGCACGGAAACTGAAGCCATTTTTTCAATCTCACACAATTAAACTTCTGACAAACGCTCCTCTCAGGAACACATTACACAAGCCAAATATGCTGGCCCATTGATGAAATGGGTAATTGAACTTTCAGAGTTCGGCATTCAATTCGGCCCATGCAAAGCGGTAAAAGCACAGGTATTCACATTTCTTAGTAGAATACGCAATAGATCGAATAGATGATAACATTTCAATATCACAGGATTCTACTTCGGATATTGCTGGCTGTTGTACGTAGATGGGTCAGCAGCCAAAAAGAACAAAGGGGCAAGTTTTGTCCTAATCTCCCCTAAAGGTACAAAATTTCCTTATGCCTTGAAATACAATTTTCAACTCAACAACAACGAATCCGAATATGAAGCCCTTTTAGTTGTCCTGAACATAGACGAATCCTTATGTATTGACAATTTGTTGGTTCGGACTAACAATCAGGTAGTTGCCTCCCAAAAAATAAATGGAGAATATGAAGCACATGAAGAAAATATGTAGAAATATATGGCCAAATCACAAAGGCTTTTCAAACTTTTCAAATACATCATGATAGAACACATCTCGAGAAAGAACAACACGACTGAATTCCTTATCCAAGATAATCGTAGGCAATCACATAGATGGTATGTGGATCGAGCCTTTGAATAAGAAATAAATTGACAATGAAGATATTCTTATTATCAAAGTTGATAAAGGCTGGATGACACCATTCGTATAATATATTTAGGATGGAACATTGCCTGCAAATCTAGCCAAAGCAAAAGATATAAAGACAAAGACTTCACTTTATGTCCTTGTCAAAGACCACATATATTATCGAGTATTCTCTTGGCCATTATATAAGTGTGTTTCGGTGGATGAAGGAAACTACATCCTTCAAGAAGTTCATGAAGGTATTTGTGGTGTACAGATTGGTTCTCATAGCCTTCCAAGAAAAATAATATGAGTTAGGTATTCAATACATTGTTAGCATTAGAATTAATATTAAGTAATTAGAAATAATAATAAACAATTTAAATCATATTAAACAATTATAAATAATAATAAACGATTATAACATATATTTCAATTAATGTAAATATTAAATATATGTATTTAATTATTATATATCATGACTATTTAATATAAATTTTATTTAATATTATTGAAGAATGCTTGAGATGCTGACACTTGGCATCATCTCAAGTCATTCTTATTATTATAGTATAGATTTCTGCTGCAAATCTATCTATTTTAATAATATTGTTTGTATCTTTGACTTTTTTTAATCACTATCAGGTACAATAAAGATATACACATAATTTGAAAATATGAATTTTCAAAATAATTTAACTATATTATGGCGTTCATGGATTTTCTGGGTCAGAAATCAAATAATGAAGCGGAGCTACCGACAGCTCTATTTGGAGTTTCACTCTGCCTTGAAGAGGGCTTTAAAGAGGTTTTGATCCAATCGGATTCTAAAGTTCTCGTCAGTTTGATTTGGGAGGAGTTTGTGATTCCATGAAGACTTTATAATGACTTTTGCAAATTAAAATGACTTGTTTTATTGGGGTCTTTCACATTCAAGCATAACTTCAGAGAAGGAAATACTACAGCTGATGCTTTAGCAAATAGTGCAATAAAACAATGATCTTCTTGTACCTTTCGTATATTGCATTCTCTTCCATAGTTGGCTTGTGGCTCATCCGTTTTAGACAAAGATCATTTTCCGAATTTACTAATTAGATAGCCTTGTTGTAGTAAGTGGGTTTGTTCCCATCTTTCTATTTCCTGTATCTTTTTTCTTTCTCTAATAAAATGGTATGGGTCTGCATAACCTTCCACCATTTTTTGTGGTTTTAGAAAAATAATAGTAATAATGTAATGATATAAATAAAAAAATGAAAAAAGGGAAAAGGAAAACAAAAGACAAAAGGACGATAAGAATAGAAAAAAAGACGAAACTGAAAAAGACACATCTGAATATTTGCATGGAGTTTTGAATACTTTGTAACACAGCTTTCTATTATGAATTGTCTTCCATGTGAAGTACTTGTTTTCTATTATGAATTGTCTTCCATACGCTTTTAAACTTTCTTTTCCTTACATATTCTATTATGAATTGTCAATGCCAACAGAAAATTATAATTCAAACATTTTGGCTTCGCCATTAGGTAAAGCCTCTTTGTCCATCGACTAGTTGGTTCATGTCAGACCAATTCAATAATTTGTAAGATAAAGTTACAAAGTTAATTTCTTCTAGTACCTTTAATATTTTATACCTTTAATATATGAAGTCTACGCATGAGTCAATCCTGAACCGATTCTTCTACAAAATTTCCTCCTTAATGTATGATTCAACAAAATAAAATTGCAGCAATCCTTAAAAGGGGGTTTTTTAAAGAGGAAATCGCAAGCTCAGAAATTCCTCTTTTAAGTTAAAAAATTCTTATATCGACTCTGTTCTTACCGGAGATATGGATTTGTGGAAAGTAAAGTCCAATAAACTACGTACAACCAGTTGTTGACACATCTTGATATCTTCCAAATCTTTTCTTTCGTGAGCACATAATTTGACATTTGGCGCCATTGGGGTTGAAATTGGTTTGCACTTGAGACTTCCAAACTTTTTCAGCAAGTCTTTGGAATATTTTTCTTGGTGAAGAAATATTCCTTCTTCAGATCGATCAACCTCCAAGCCATCTAAGATGTCCTTCATTTGGAAACGAGCAGATAGATTATTCCTTGGATCATTAAACTTCATCTTCCCAATCTCCTCTTAAGGTCAAATCATCTACATACACAAGCAGAATAGTTAGATTTTCACTGTTTGTTTTTACAAATAAACTTGAATCAGCATTGTATAACCACTATATGTAAGGAATTTAGAAATTTTACCATACCATACTCATGGTGCTTGTTTCAATCCATAGAGTGCTTTTCACAACTTACACACATGGTTAGGATGATCTTGACCTTAGAATCCCATAGGTTGACTCATGTAGATTTCTCGGTCCAACTCTCTGTGTAGGAATCCATTTTTGACATCTATTTGCCATAGATTCCAATCTTTTCAAGCAACAAGTGCAAGTAGGACTCTAACAGTGGTAAGCTTTGCAACACTACTAAAGGCATCATCATAGTCAAGTCCATCTTTTTGAGAGAATCCCCGAGCTACTAACCGAGCTTTGTACCTTTCAATGGATCCATCAGTGTTGCGTTTTATCTTGTAAACCTACTTACAAGAAATTGGTTTGAAGTCTTTTGGATTTGGCACAAGCTCACATGTTTGATTTTGCTGTAGAGCATGAACTTCTTCTTTCATAGCCTTGATCGATTTTGGATTTTGTGATGCTTCCTCATATATCTCTAGTTCATTCAAAGTTTTTTCTTCTACAATGGCAGTATATACATACTTAGGGTTCAGTTTTCTGATTCTTGTTGATCTTCGAAGTTGGGGTAAGACTTCTACTGCACTAGGCTTATCTTCTTGACTTGGTTGTTGGTGTAACCCAATTTTCCATGGACTTTGTGCTGCAACATGTTCATCATTAGCAACAACATTATCTTCAATTTCTCCTAACTGCGATGGAATTTGGACAATTTCTAGCTCCATTGGGTCTATTGACTCTTCATTGTTTGATGACCACCATGAAGATGCCTCATCAAACACAACATTTATGGATATATAGCACGCACTTTCCTGTTGTGGGATCACAACATCTCCGTCATTTCCTTTGATTGTCATATCCAAAAAAGAAGCACCAATTTGCCATTTTATCAATCTTCCTGCGAGAATGATAAGGATCAAAAACAAAACATGCATATCCAAAAACTCGAAAATAACTTACAATACGTTTAATTTTCCACAACTTTTCAAATTGTGAAAGAAAACATAACCATTGTTGAGGAAGTCTATTGATGATAGATGTAGGAGTTCTCATTGCTTTAGCCCAAAATCTGCTTGGCACATTCTTTGCGTGAAGCATTCTTTGACTCATTTCTACTAGATGTCTATTTTTCCTCTCCGCAACTACATTTTGTTGCGGGTTGTTGGGACAATTGAATTGATGACATATTTGACACTCTTGAAGGAGTTTAGGGAATTCATTTGAGGTGTATTCCCCTCGATTGTCGCTACGTAGCCAATAAATTTTCTTGCCAATTTCTGCTTCAATTCTTTCCTTGAACTCTTTAAATTTAGAAAAGGTGTCAGATTTTTCTTTTATAAAATCAAGCCATACCTTCCTGGAGTGGTCGTCGATGAATGTTAACATGTACTTCATTCCTCCAATTGATGATTGTTTGATGGAGCAAAAGACAAGGGAGTGTACCAACTCTAATGGTTCTTTTGCTTTGAATTTAGACTCTTGGAGTGGCAATTGGTGTGCTTTTCCATATTAACATCTAGCACAAACTGTGTCAGATAGTACCTCGAGTTTGGGTACTCCCTTTAACATTGTCGTTTTCATTATCACATCGAGTTTTGAATAACTAACATAACTTAACCTCCTGTGCCATAAGTTTGCTGTCTCATTCTTCTTTGTCTTGTCTACAAATGCAGTTTCTACTAGGACACAGTAGACATTTTGAAGTGAGACCTTATTTTCAATAGATTAAGGATAAACCATTATGTTGCCGACATGAGCTATGGGTTCCTTTGAGTTGGTGGCAGTTACCACCACTCTACTCCCTTTGCACTTCGATGAGTTTAGCAATTTATCTTTATCACCATTCATGTGATTCTAGCAACCATGGTCAACAATCTCATTGTATTCTTAGTCAATTTGGGTAGAGGCCATTGCTGTGAGAATTAATTCTTCCTCTCCAACAAAAAATGCTTCAACATCCCGTTGCTGTCTCATTCCTCTCCAACATTTCTTTTTCAATGGTTGTTTTTAAAGCAAACATTGTCTTACATACCTTAATCTTCCACTTTCATAATGTACGATTTGCATCTTCATCTGGATGTATAGTATCATTTCCGTTGACGATCTCCACAACTCTTGACCTTCCAAGTATGATTCCATACAAGTAGACCAACTATTGTAATTTGGTGGTTGAGCTTTTTGACAACAATCTTGGATATAGATTCACTCATCATCATTTTGATTGTCACAAACAAATTTATCTTCCAACAAAAAGAACAAACCTCGCTCTGATACCAATTGTTGAAGGCAAAGGCTAAAAATATGAAAGGAAATTAAGGGAAATTAAAGGCTTTAACTAGTAAATAGAACAAGAAGACCACAAAGGCTTGAAGCTACCTACACAATTGCTCAATGAAACGCTCTACACAACTGCGTACTTGCTCTGTGAAATTCCAGTACAATGAATTGAATGATGAACTAGGGAAATGGCTTACATGTAGGCTTATGAATTTAAAGTAGCCGTTTGAAGGGCTAACCATCAAATTAAGCCAAACTTATCTACAAACGGAGAGAAGAAGAATTTGTTGCAGATTTTGTGGCTAATGACTTGGTGTTGGTTCTATCTTCAACAGAGAGTAGCCCACTAGTTTCACCACTGATCAGCGCTGAACAAATTACTCCCGGAGGACTGAAAACTCTTGCACAGCTTAAGAGAAGGATGCAGAAAGCCAACGTGTCTAAATTATCCAAGTAATGCTAGGAATTATTTAGAATTTTTAGGTGATTTTCATGTAGTTTTTGAATTATAACTTTTGTAAGTTGTGAATTAGTTTCGACCTTCGACCGATATAAGGTTCATTTGTCCCCTCGATTTGTATTTTTTTAGTTTTTATCTTAATAAACAAGTAGGGGTCTGTCAAATCCCCAAATATTCATAGATGGACTTTTAAAAAAAAATTTAAAAGAAAATTTATTAAAGTTATTCCTCTATCATTCTCATTTGTGTAATTATTAGTGAGATATTTGATTACTTGATGTAAGCCTTTAAATTAATGAGGCAAATAATGAAATTTTATATTAAAATTTTTAAAAAATGAGACAATAAATTATGAATATCTCAGAATGAAAATAACAAGGACACTTAAATATTGATGGAGTGTCCTTGTTGGGCTAGTCTTTGTTGACTGGATCCTCAGGCCTAACCTTATTTATATAGCTAGCCCAAATATACAATGGGCTCTATATATATATATTGGGTTACTCCATCCATACCAATCGGTTATTCCATGGGAGGTAGATTAATTGCCCACATTAGACCCAAATAGAAGTTAATTTCAGAAAATATGTCTAAAAAAAATATTCCTCCCAAACAAAGGAATAAAAGTCCGAACAACATTCAGTTACCATAACTATTGTGTGATTGAATTAGGAGTTAATTACAGTAATTATCAATCTTTTATAAAGTCCTCTAAAAAATTTCAAGCTTCTCTCTCTAAATATCTCTGCATTATTCACTCCCATTTTGTAAATATTTTGACTTAGATTTCGAAGACTTCTCTCTCGGATGCCTCCCATGATTTTCTCTATAGCTTGTTCGTGATATGCAATTTATAATCGTAGTGGTGATCCATCTATATTGTTGTAGGCTTCCGAGCTTCAAATTCAATAGTATCAAAATTGACAAGAAAATTTCTAGATCGTTCTCTCTTTTTCAAACTGATATTTTTACAAATTAAGAACTATGAATGGTCCCTGGGAAGCCTATAAGGATTCATTATATCAATTACATTAAAAACGGGAAAGATCTAACTCTTAATTTAAATGAAACAACAATTGAGCCAATGGCAGCAGAATATTTGGTAGAGCAAATGAAATGCCCGGAAACATCCTTCTTGCGGCACCAAATGGAATATACTCAAAATGATTTCCCTTGTAATCAACCTCAGAATCAACTACAATCTTTTCTTCATCCCCCTCTTCTCAATTTGCACCTTCTGAGAAGAGGACTCCTCGGACCTCCTCAGGTAAGGAGAAGGTTCTAACGACCTCGTGGTCAAGGCTGGAGCTCAACAGCTACACGATCGAGGAGGTTGCAGACGCTCTGAGGAGGTTGGGGAATGCTTCCTTGGCCTCAGACACAGGATGGGGATCACAAGATGGGGTCCTTGACCTCGCAATGGAGTCCTCAGACTCCTTGTTCCAATGGCCACACTTGCAATCATTTTTGATGGAGTGTGTGCCTATAGTTGACCGGGAAATATGCCAGCAACTTATTGATGAAGAACTTGACAAGTATACAGCCTCCCTCCATATTGAAGTAAGTCCTTTTAACTTTCTTCATCTTTACAGTTGGTTCTAATTCAACTTTGCTATAGTATTGACCTTCTTTTTTCTTTGTTGCAACATCATGTCGTTCTTGGTGAGCAGCTAAGGAGACGGGGAGAAAGGGCCAAGAAGGATCAAGAGTTCTCCTCCTTGATCTCTGAGCTCCAGGGCGAGAAGGCTCGCCTGGTGAAAGAGAATGTTGAGCTCACGACCTTTGTTGAAAAGGCTAAGGGCATCTACACTAACATATTCAACCTTCTACAGAAGTGCAAGAAGGAAATTCGAAAGGCCAGATCTGAGAACCAGATCAGGTCTTCTGCTCTTGGAGATGCAGCTCAGAAAAATGATCAGCTACTCGAGCTCGGCAATCAGGAGAGAGACCCTATCCAGGAGCTTGAAGCGTAGTTTGGGGACTTTCAGGGCATATGTGATGATGAGGGAAATTTATCCTAGACCAAGCTTGAGGGAATCCCTACCTTCCAGGACTACATAGAGTCTTTGCTGCGGCCACAAATGATGGAGTTGTAAGTGGAGGTCACAGATAAGCTCTGGGAGCTTAACTCAGAGATGAAGACAGACCCCCAACTTGATGCTCAACTCTACCATCCGAAGTCAGTCATCCCTCTCCCGTGGGAGCAAGACACCCCAACCTCATAGGAGGAGGTCGCTGCAGCAGAGGTCTTGGCAAAGGTTAGCCAGGCTGGGCTCTTTTGGGAAGGGAAAGGAGACAGTGGTTGAGCCCCTTGAAGTTGAGACAGCTGGGAGGGGAATTCACGACATCCCTCTAATGGCAATCGCTTGGGCTGAAGGTACAATTATTCATGACTGTGGAGACTTGATTACTCATTACCCTTTTCATCCCCTTCATGTTGATTTTCATGAGGTACTTGAACTTTTTCGAGCTATCTCCTATCCTTAATCAAACCTCCATTTAAAAATACTAACTATTACCCTGCAGGCCCCTCAAACATTGCTAGCCCAGAAGTGGCTGCGGTGGATGATTTACTGCCGAGCAGGTTGGCGGCTCCCAAGGATGATGAAGAAAATTGATCTTGTAATAGGATAGGATCCTTTATGGTCTTCCTTCTTCATATTTTCAATACTGAATGCCCAACTCTTTACATTTCTGTTTTATTGAATATTTTCCCCAGAAGTCTGTTTGTGGCCTCTTTCTTTATATCAGCTTGATTTTCCCCAAGTATCTTGTCTTTGCTCTAACACTTTGAACTTGCATAATAATTTGAACTGGCTTTGAAGCAAAGGCAAATAAGATGAAATAAAATCTCGATAAGCTTTGAAAACTTATCTTTCATTCATGCCTTCTCCTAGTTAAACTGAAATAGTTGTTGTCATCACCTCGCTACTCAGCAAGCTTATAGCTCCCCCTTTTGTGCACTTCTCTAATTATGTAAGGCCCTTCCCAGCTTTTTTGTAGCTTGGTTAGTTTTCCTTGTTTCCCAACATCTGACCTTTTGATTACTATTTTTCTAACCGTGAAATTTTTTTCTTTCACTTTTTGTTGAATAAATTTTTAACTTCCCTTTTATATCTTCTATCAACTTCCATAACTTTGTTTCTAACTTTTTCAATAAGCTCGAGGTCTGCCCTTCTCTCCCCCTCATTTAAGATTGAATCATATTCGGTCAGTCTTAGAGATTTCATTCCGACCTCGACTGGCATTATTGCCTCTGCACCGAAGCATAGACTGAATGGTGTTTCTCTAGTAGCTTTCCTAGCTGTGGTACTGTATGGCCACAAGATGCTTGGAATTTCTTCTAGAAATTAAGGTTTGCAACCTTCCCTCTTGAGCTCGGTGAGACTTTTCATGGAATCTTCCAGAATGGTTCTGTTTGTAACCAAAGCTAGTCCATTAGCTTGGGGATAAGCCACAAGATGCTTTCCTAGGTGTGGTTCTGTATGCCCACAAGATGCTTGAAATTTCTTCTAGAAATTAAGGTTTGCAACCTTCCTTCTTAAGCTCAGTGAGTCTTTTCATGTAACCTTCCAGAATGGTTCTATTTGTAATTGAAGCCAGTTCTTTAGCTTGGGGATAAGCCACAGAGGTTAACCTCTGTTCAATATTCAACTTTTCATAGAAAGTCCTGAATGGGTCACTGATAAATTGCCGTTCATTGTCCAAAATACTAGCTTGGGGAATTCCGAATCTGCATACGATGTTTCTGCATAGAATGGACTAGATTTTTGGAGATGAAATTGTTGCCATTGGCTTAGCGTCCCCCTATCTGGTGAAGTATTCCATGGCAACAAACAGGAATTTGACACCCCCCATGCTTTTTAGGAAGGGTCCTAATATGTCGATACCCCAGATGTTGAAAGGTATCGACGTGTTGATGGATTGATACCTTGTTGGCGGCACATGTGTTTTGTTTCTGTGCAACTAGCAACTCATGCATTTCTATATGACCTTCTCAATATCTAAATCCATGGGAGGCCAATAGTACCCTATCCTTAGTATTTTCTTGGAAATGGTTTTTTCTCCTATGTGTGATCCACATCTTCCACTATATGTACAACCTTCTGTTCACCTCGTCATCTGCTATCAGGACATAGCAAGGTGCCCACCTCCCCACTTGGCGAGCTTCTTTGGGATCGTGTGGCAGGTTGCTTTATTTGAGGAATTTGTAGATTGGATATCTCCAGTCTGCTTGATCCTCTATAACCAAGTTTTCGTCGTTTATGCTGGGAAAGTATAATTGTTCCACCAATAGATCACTTTTGCCCTCACTATCTCTCAGTAGACTTTAGATATTGTGTTTGCTTCTGCATTTTGCTCCCTAGGTGTTTGCTTCATGAGGAAATGCTCAAGTTTTGATGTTATATGTTTTACTCGTTTGAGATATTTAATCATGTTCTCCTCCCTAGCTTTGTATTCTCCGGTGACCTGATTGGCTATAACTTGTGAATTAGTTTTGAACTGCACTTTTAGAACTCTTATGAATCTCAGATCAGCTAAGACTGCTTCATATTCAGATTCATCATTTGAGGGATTCTCATTCCCTCGGGGCTGATAAATACAATTCATGTATTTGAATTTTCCTTTTCTATGGAACCATCTATGTACATGGTCCAGATATTAATTTCACAAGCGCCTTGTGTATTCTTCTACAAAGTTTGAGAGAGGTTGAGCTTTGATTCCTTTACTTCACTCAAATTCAATTTGATATCCTGAGAGCTTGACAAACCACTTCATTGTCCAGCTCGATAGTTCGGGTTTCACTAGAGCTTGTTTTAATGGTAGATTGGTTAACACTCTTATCGAGTAAGCTTCAAAGTTGGGCTTAAGCTTCCTTGAGGTAATAGCAATCATTTAAAAAGAATTTTCGAGGTACGAATATCTAATTTCACGACCTCTGAGCAAATGGCTTACATAGTAAATGGGAAATTGTAAACCTGACCTTTCTACTAGTAGCACTGAGCTGACTGCCTTTTTTGTTGTAGTTAGGTATATCAGAATCGCCTCCCCTGACCTTAGGGAGACAAGTTGAGGATGCTTCCATAGGAAGTCTTTCAATTTGCCAAAAGCAGTTTAGCAATCTTCAGTCCACTGAAAATCTTTTGGCTTCTGTATGACGTTATAAAATTTTTCTCCTTTATCAGCCATTTGCTGATGGTGCACTCCAATGGCATTGTCTTTCTTGTCAGGCTATGGACCTCCATAATGTTTCTGGGAGGTTCCATGTTTAATAGTGTTTTTATTTTATCACGATTGGCATCATTGCCTCGTTCTAATATCATGAAGCCTAGGAATTAACCTGTCGAAACCTTGAAAGTACATTTCTCATTGTTCAGCTTCATATGAGCAGCTTTCAATGTCTAGAAAGTCTCCCTGATGTCTTCAATGAAGTCCTCAGAGGTCTTGGACTTGATTACGATGTCTCGCACGTAGACCTCAATGTTTTTCCAAAGCTGGTTCCTAAAAACCTTATGCGTAGCTGTTTGGAATTCTGCCCCTGCTTTCGTTAGACTGAATGGCAATAGGTCCCGACCTCTGTGATAAATGAGGTCTACTGCCATTGGAATTTGGTGGTACCCCTTGAAGCCATCTACAAAACATAGGCATTGATACCTGGCTGTTTAGTCTACCATTTTATCAATGCGAGAGAGTGGGTATGAATACTTTTGGTAGTATTTGTTTAATGTGGTGAAATCCACACACATCTTCCATGTCCTTTCTTTCTTGGGCACAACCACTGGGTTGGCCAGCCATTCCTGGTACACTACTTCTTTCAAGATTTCAGCAGCAAGAAGAGCTTCGACTTCTTTGGCGATGACCTTATTTCGCTCTGGAGCAAATTTCCTTTTCTTTTGCTTCACTGGTTTGACTCCTGGTTTGAGCCCGACCTTGTGCTCTGCAACTCTCTTGTGAATGCCGTCAAGGTCAGTAGGTTTCCAGGTAAAGACTTTTAGATATTCTTGTAAGGAGTCCACGAGCTTCCCTTTCTTAGGGAATTCTAGATTGAGGAAAACCTTTTCTCTTCTACTGGCCACTTGGATTCTGAATTCATCATTTCCCTTTGGGAGGTTAATGAATCTCCCTGCCTAAGCTTCGCCAAGGTCTCCGCATTACATTTAGCAAGGAAGCATTCTATGGAACGCTACCTATCTCTTTCCAGGACGACCTAAGCTTCCCCTACCTGGATTTTCATGTAGCAGTTTATTGAGAAGATTTCAGCTTTTAGCTCTATGACCCATCTCCTTCCCATAATTGCGTTACAAGTTCCGGGTGCATCAACCACCAACCAATCCATGACCTTTGTGACCCCCCTAACATTTACATAGACCACAGTTGGAACCCGTAGGATCCCCTTCTATATAGCTCGTGCTAGCATTGAAGCTGGTCAAGGTAGTATCTAACTTTATCAGCAAGCTTTTGTCTATCCCCATTTGGTGAAATGCTTTTTGTATAAGACATTTACTGCACTCCTTGTGTCAACCAGTACCTTGTGTACCATGAAGTTCCCAATCTAGAATGACACCGTTAGGGGCTCTGAATCTCCCTCCTAAGCTAGCTTTGACCTCCTTTCTATGGCAATTATCTCACCGATCGAAGGTCACTGGTTATGTGCAGCTATAGGAGGAGGACTTGTGGGACCCGTGTTCCTTGATAGGAAATCTTGCAAGTGACCCTCCTTTACAGGCCTCTCAATCTCTCATTTGAGGTCGAAGTAGTCCTCCGTGAGGTGACCATGGTACTTGTGGTAGTGGCAAAATATTGCTAGGTCTCTCTTGGCCTAGGGAGTTTTGAGAGGTCTTGGTGGCATCAGGAGACCCTTCTTATCCATGACCACTAGTATCTCTGCCCGTGAGGTCATGAGAGAAGTTGTCACTAGGTCTGGATGGTCTTCCTCTTCTTATCTAAGGATCCTTTCTATCTCTTTTCGAGGTTTGAGGGCTTTTTGGATACCCTTTGCTGTCTTTCTCAGTGGCTAAGGCAAAACCAAGAATCTTCATTTGGACTGCCGTTTATTCAACCTTTATCAATTTCTCAAAGAGCATTTGCTACTCCTTTATGGTTTTCATTGGTTCTTCTGCTAGTCTAAGGGCTACATACCCTCTTTGCAATCCTTGCTTGAAACCAACCAATGATGTAGATGGCATCGTTCTTTTGCCCGATCTCTACTGCCTCATCATTGAAGACACTGTAGTAGCTTCTTGTGCTTTCACCAAACTTCTATCTAATATTGAATAGATTATTTATATCTTTTTCACATCTCTTGCTGCTCTGATATTTTTTCAGAAACAGCTCCTTAAGCTGAGTCCAGCTCGAGATACTTGCCTCTGGAATTCCTTTGAACCAGGACTGTGCTTTTTTAGGTTAGTGTGGACCAGAAAGTGTGACATTTAACATGGTCTGGGTACTCAAGCATTTCCTTATAGGAAACGTATTCATCTATGTGTTGTAAGGGTTCCCCTATGCTAGCATATTTTGCCTCCACTTCTAGAGCTTTGAGTCCTGGTGGCATTCGAGTAGTCTTGATGCTGTGGACAAATGGTGAAGATTCTGATAGGTCCACACTACTTTGTATCTCTTGATTTCCATTTCTCTACTGATTGGTTGAGAGAGTGACTCTCATTAGAGGGCTAGCTCTCAAGCATTGTTGCTTGTCCTTTTGATCAGGCTTCGTCAAGTGGGTATCCTTTTTCCAAGATTAGTTCTCAGTGAGCTCCCATGCTTTTTAGGACCAGTCTCTTGTCTCTGACCTCGTGATATGGCGACTCGGTTAAGCCTGTCTCGTACGTCATAACCCCTTCCATTATTCAGGGTCTCTTTGAGGTCGGCCGCAAATGGGACTCTAGCCCTCTGCTATCTTTCCTGTGCTCGACCTGTCTCTCGACTTATGAAGCCGGAGGCCGTTCCTTACTTTTGAGGGTGGGGGTTGGTCAAGCTGTGTGCGACCAGTTTAGTCTGGGGATGGTTGAATCTCCCTTTGGGATGGCATAGGAGTGCACCCTGTTGACATGTAGTCTCGTCTACCCGAGAGTCTTTCCAAGGTAACCACGATGTGTTCTAAGAGGTCAATTGGAACGGTCACTTGACTTCCCCTTGTCTCTCTAGACGGAGACACCTTGACCAGACCTTTCTTGCTCAGGCGAAGGGTTTACCGAGACCCTCAAGAATGGCCCAAATCGTGTTGGTCTTGGCGATTGTCCAACCCTAGATTATTGTTATTGTTCTCAGTTGGGGGCAGGTCTTCAGTCACTACTTCTCCAGTGCATGATTATACTCTGTTGGGTGGTCTGCTGCTACATGGCGGTTGAACGCAAGTTGGTTGTGGTTGAGTCATCATGATTCTTATCTATTTTTTGTGTAGGGAAGAAAGCTAGGCCTTTTAAAAAGCGTCTTCCCACAGACGGTGCCAGAAGTGATGGAGTTCAGAAGTAGCCATGGAGTTACCCCAAACCATAATGATGTCCGTAATCATAACCTGAGAAGAAAAGGAGTAGGTCACCGGAGTGGGCTGTCGCCCAAGGAATAGCTATGATGCCTATGTAAGTATTCTGAGAAAGTAATCTTGTGTAAATTAACTCCCAAACACTATGTCCTTGTCCGTAGGCTGTTCGTAATTCTATTATATATTAAATGATGCAAGTTACCTCTTTGATCAAGGCTCTTCAATTACGTGACAGTAGGCAACTAGGATAATTGTGAGATCATATCATATCCTACCAATTGCTCCTGGAATCGTGGAGTTTCCCTAGGTTTGGATATCTTGCCATTCACGTCTCTGGTCGAGAGCTACAAGCTCTCTAACTACCTTTGGACCAATTTCATGACCTGCCCATGGACGTCGAAGGTCTTGACTATCTGTTTTGGGAGGTCACGCCGAGTGATCAAAGGTTCATGGAGGCTGTTAGGAGTTGAGCACAGTTGGTCGTGGCCTGGAAGATGTATGAGACGGGTTGGTGCTCACCGGGTCAAAGGTTGTGGTTCGGTGAGACCTCTCCTAAGCTCATGTAGGGGGTTGGTGCTCACCTTTCCTCTTGACTTGTGAATTTGACTTTCATTTTTTCGGGTCGGGGCTTGAGCCCATTCGGATTGACTTATCCAGATCATGCCCATTTCTCTCATCACTTGCATATGAATAGGGTGAGTATTCATTTCAGTTAATGATACATAAATTTCATTGATTTATATTCAAATCATTTATAAATCGATTTTACCTCATTTAAGTTATAATTTATAAATGATTTAAACATGAATAATCATATTACTCATTTGACTTTTCTTTTAATTTACAAAGTTATTTTAATCAAAAAAACATTTCAGCCCTCTAAATTTACATACTTACTCCTTTTAATTATTTTTTCATATTTCTCTTTCCATTGTTATTATTTTTAAAAAATTTCTACTTATATTTCACATTTTTCATCTCATTTTTTCTTTCATAATCTTTTTTCTTTTTACGTTTCAATCAGATTTTTTAAAAAACTTTTTTTCTTTAGTTTCCTTATTTGACTTTTTTTTTAAGTTATAAAATTAGCTTATACAAAAAATAGTCCAACACTTCAATTTTCATGTATGCTCTTTTTAAATCATTGCCTCATATTTCTCTTTCATTTTTTGTTTTTTTCTTTTTGTATTTCACATTTTTATAAATGAATAATCATTTAGATTAACTTTAGTTAAATGAATAAATCATACTAATTGTTTGAAGATAAATTATTAATTACTCATTAAATTAGTACTTATTTTTCCACCCTACATATGAGGACATGGGCCTCCAATTAATACTAGGATATATTCCCCCGTTTCAAAATGTTTGTCATTTAAGGAAAGAGTATTTGTTTCCAACTATTTGTAATACACATTTCAAGGCAAAAGGTATAAATAAATTTCTTACTAACCTTTAATACTCAGACTTTTTTTTAACATTTCAGAACAACACTTTATTTTATTCACACCTCCCCTATTTTAAAACCCACCAATCTTGATTGAAGATAGAGACAGGAGAGAAAAGAGACCAGAAAATAACATCAACAATAAGGGGTAAAATCCTTCAAAAGAGGTAATGTTATGATTGCCTTAATTTGGATGAAAAAATTTTAAATGACAATACTTTTAAAACGGAGGTAGCAAGTCTCTAGAAATTATTAATATATCACTACAGGGAAAAAAGGATGTTTTGGCTGATATTTTTTGCGGCTTCAAAAAACCACTAAATTACTTTTTGTGATGGATTTTTCTAACTTTCTTGGTAGCCAGGGAGACTGTCAAGAAAAGAATGAGTTTTCTAGATGTTCGTATTGAATTCTCGAGGTTATCGATCGAAAAATAAAGTATTTTCTAATATTTTTTTCTTTTGCTATTTCAGAAACAGCTAGAAAATAAAAAATGGATGACCAATCCTACATCGTTTCCTAAATCTCATGTAAGTGAATTCATTTTCTGTATAAATCCATGAGTGTGTTATTACTTCTTAAGATCAGGTAAAGAATCATTGTCACTGTCATTAATTTAACTTTACTTCGATTAATTTAATCATTAATATAAATAATATATTTTTATATTTATTAAATAATTATTGAATTTTTAATATAAAAAACTATCAATTAAATTTATTTAAAAAGAAGAAAAAGCTACCAAACATGGAATAAAAAACTGAAAGAAAACGGAATCAAAAACTATTACTATTACTATTCCCGACGAACAAAAACCTGCCACATAATGCTTAAAAAATGGTGGTCCACCCCCCACTACAGGAAAAGGAATTTTTTAACAGTTAAAACACCAAAAATGACTGATTTCAATTGTCAAAAAATACCTAATGCCTTATAGTGTATGTTTTACTTCAAAGTTTCTAGAATTTGTTTACTTTGTCTTGGCTTTTGCTAAATTCCGGACCGCCCTTAAGTTATCACCATTAGAAACATCAAAAATTAAAACAAACATGCTCTTTTGAGGTGAATTTCTTGAATATTTGGAGTTTTTATAGGGAAGAAATTTCCAAATGTATCCAAATTGAAATGGATATTCTAATTTTACCCAATTTCTGAGAACATTTCATTTCTATCCATTTCAATCACTTCATTTCTATAATTGAAGTCTCATTACCCAAATCTAGACTTAGGGGGACCCAAAACCTTTCCCCTTCCCCATTTCGTGACCTAACTCCTCCTTCCCCTTTCCTTCTTCACCGAATTCCCTTCACTTCTTCAATCCCTTCCACTGTCAAGCTCCCCTGCCTTCCCTTCTTCGAACACTCTATTACCGGCCCATTTGACACACTCATCTACGGTGTCGGAGGAACACTGATCATAGATCTGGACTCCACTTCCCTCTGCTGCCTCCGATCATCCTGTCGTCATCGACACAACATTCTCGGTAGGATTTCTTTACACTTGAACTTTGATTTTTTTAGACTGTTATGTCGAATATGATAGAATGTTAAGTTTTAACAGTTTGTGAAATGCTAAGCATGATTTATAGTGTTAGCTTATTGACATTGTATTTTTGTTTCTTGAAAGCATGACTTTGATTTGCAAGTTTGAAATGTACCGAAAGCATGTGTTGTTTAATTTCAATTTTATAGTTGTTGAAAACATGGATTAAACTGTGTTGTGTTTTGCATATTTTGAGATTGAATATTTTGGTTGAAAATGGAATGAAATAAGAACCAAAATGTAGTCAACAAGACTCAAATTGTTTTGGACAAGTCTCACAATCCCATTGATTGTTTCGAAATCCCAATTTATGTCTTCCGAAATGGAATCTCCAAGTTCTTAAATACCTTGAGCAAGGTCCGAAATCATAACCAAATGATCTAAGATAAATAGTTTTGGTTGTGTGTTTCGAAATCCCATCACCAAGTTCTGAAATCACATCACTAAGGTCAGAAATCCTTTAAATAAGGTCCTAAATGATCTAAGCTAAGTCTCAAATGGTTTTGATTGTGTTCCGAAATCCCATCACCAAATTCTAAAATCCTATCAACAAGGTCCGAAATCATAAATGAGGTCCAAAATTTCATCAAAATCTGAAATATTTTCCTCTTTTAATTTCAATTTCTAAGATCTGAAATATCAAAATCTAGTTCCGAAATATAGTAATTTGAACCTCTCCAAGTCTGAAATGTATTCCAAGGTCTGAAATGTCACAAATTATCACCAATTTCATTTTTGACTGTTGTATTCACCAAGGTCCGAAATTATATCACCGAGATCCAAAAAAATTTTAAAACCATATTATTTCACCAATTCAATTTTTGAGATCATTTTATTTTTGAAGGTCCGAATCTTATCATCAAGGACCGAAATAGGTTAAAAATCTTTTTTAAAAATCTTTTAGCTTAATTTATTTAATTTTGATAAAAAATTTTTAAAAAAACTTGTGAACCCAGATTTTTACATATTTTCACTCTATATAAATAAATATATTTTAAATTTTTGTAAATCTTATTATTATTATTAATTCAAAAGTAATAATTAATATTTTCAAAGTTATCATTTAGAGTTAATGTTTTTTATAAATAAATACATTATAAATAATTTTATTAAAAATCATTTTATTAGTTTGTAGCTTAATTTATCTAAATTAAGCAATACCCATTTGGGTAAAGATTTTTAATTTTTCTGAACTAATAAATAAGAGTTAGGTATTCTCCAAAAAATTATACTTTAAAATTTAAATAATACTAGATGTTATAACTTTTTTTTCATTTCTTTCTCATTTCAATTTTTCTAATTAGAACATATCAAAATATATTTTAGCTTATTTACAACTAGTATTTTGGAGAATAATTTATTTATGTAGTCCTAAAAAAAAAAAAAAACACGTTTAACTTAACGATAATTTTTCAAATCAACTGTTTTCTTTATTGCTTTGTTGTAAAGATATGGACCCACCAGTCATACCTATCAATTGCATCATGATGTCATGGTGCCTGCGGGGAATACACTAGTGCACACGCGAAGTGTTTTATCTTAACCCAGACAGTTGATCTACTACGACACCATGGGGTACTAGACCATTTTATTACAGGCCAATTTAGATATATGATGGATCTTCTCCAGTGCCATGGAGCTTATTACACCAGGATTGCTCTACATATTCTGAGACGGGAGGTGACTTTGGAGGGTGCGCACCTGACGAGATGTGGTTTTTCTTGGGAGGTCAATTACATAGATTAGGCCTTCAGGCGTGCGCTCTACATACAAGTCTAGGTTATGGGAGAGTAGACCAGCACACTATTGAGAGGCTAATGAGAGCTACCTCTACCATCGCTCAATTAATGGGGATCGATCCGGTTACTCCGGATGTGGTTTTGGCAACGTGACAAGAAAAGGCAGTGGGAGAGCTATCAGTTGATGATGCCCTTAGATTGGCATACGGCATCTTCATAGGTCATTGGATACTCACCCATGAGCCATCTATTGCCATCCCTTTCTATATATGATAGATGTTAGATGATCTAGCGGTTACAGAGTCATTCCCCTAGGAAATGATGGGGTGGAGTATGACGATGCACTTGTATTGACAGGTAATTGGAGAGGAGAACGTCAAGAAGAGACATTTGCATACCAACTGTTAGCTGTTATTGATAAGTTTTAATATTATTATTTACATTAGTATAACAATAATCTTTTGTAGAATCTCTAAAAACTTATTTGAATTTTTTTTAATCTTATTTTTAATTACTGGTGGGATACGATCACTTCTCGTCCGTGCGTCCTTACTTGTGTAGGGATGCCCAGGATGAGGGTAGACATGGCACTTCCTATGTGATTCCATGACGCCGAAGGTGCCTTGCCCTGAGACGACCTTGGCTGGGTCCCTTAGTTGATTGGGATTAGCTGCTTACTGCTATAAGTGAATATTTTTTATCCGCTCACTTTCACTTTTCAGTTAGATAATGTTACTAAATTGAATTATTAATTACAAGTGCTTGCTACCTCAATGTACATCACGCCGGATGAGGCAGATAGACAGTAGTTTTACTGGATCGATTTTCATCTACCTCCTCCATATTGCATTGACTTTCTGGGGTAATTATCATCCCAACTCATTTTGCGAGGCAGGCAGACAGGGATGATCGATTCAGACTTTCGAGGAGGTTAGACTAATCATAATTTCCATTGATTATGTTAATTTTATATAATGCTAAATATAAGATTATAATTACATTACTTTCCCTCTTTTTTTTTAGATCCCACATCTTGATGGAGATCCCATTGAGGAAAGGATTGATGGAGATCTTTCTATTAGTTCGACTAGATCCAAGACAATTGGGCAGAGGGTATGTTTCTCTTCTCATTTTATGTTACTATAATAGATTAGTCGATGCTATAGAAAGATATTCTAATTACCTTAGATATTTTTTTGTTTTTATTAGGTTCAGAGTCCGCATATCAAGGCCACCCCATGGAGTGATCTGGCTAAGAATAGGACGAGCAGGCAACCATCTCCCAGCCTAACTTGATAGAGTATTTCTTTCTATTTAAATAAAACGAATGTCATTATAGTATAAAAACTAACTATTTTTAAATTATAGTCTCCTGCCCCGGTTGATCTTCTTGTAGTCAAGGTCGATGCCTTATTGCACCAATATGAATATTGGGCTTGAGATCGATTAGCCAATTATGAGAGACGGCCCATCTAGAGGCATAATGTGGCCCTAAAGCAACTCACTCAGACTGAGCATCGCCTCGATATGTTGGAAATGGATGGTAGTCATGGAGATGATCTATCACCACATGATTCCCCTTCTCGATAGCCTGACTGCACCAATCCAGAAGGGGTTACGCACAAGATCGACATGTTGGTTCTGCCGCTAGCCACCCCCTTCTGGCAGCTCCTATAGTCACCGACTCTACCACCCACGTAAATTCTTGGATTCCATTAATTCTAGTTCGTAAATTCTTATTCATTCTGGATTTTGTATTTTATTTAATTTATAATTTTATTCACGTCAATAATTTTTTAAATAATAGATCGATGGATCTGTTGGCCGGAGTGAGGATCGAGTAGATCCACCACTCCAATAGTTAGCGATCCTACTCCTTAAGAGGTAATTTTATAGTTTGTAATTCTAGTTCATAATTTTATAGTTATTTACTTCATATGAATAATTCTTTTAAATTCATATTCATTCTATTTATGTTGGATATTTCATGTCGAATTTTCATTTAATGCTTAGTTTTTAAATTCTATTAGGGGCTTGGTCGTACACTTCGGGCCAAGGCCCTAGCTACAGGGGTACGATCACCTCTTACAGACCCTTTTCTAAATCACTACATCGAGTCGGAGAGGCCAAAGAAAAAGCCAAGGACAAAAGTGTCGAGGATAGCTCAAGTAGTGGAGGTGCAGGGAGAGATTCCTACTCCTATGGAGGAGTGAGAGGTGCTTCTTGCTCCTGTGGTGGACCTCTACATCCCTCTTGGCACAGTTGGATGCCTTCTGCAGCACCTAAGATTTAGAGAGGTATTTCAATCTTTAATAATTTATTTGAATTTTATAACTTTTCCATTTTATATTATAATTAAGTTTTTGTGATAGGCGCTCGACCTCGGGGAAACGGTCATTTGTTGAGGATGACCTCAAAGGTCAAAATCTTTTACAAGCTTGGTCAAGGATGATCACGTGGATCAGTTTATGACGGAGACATCATCCTTTTACCCTTGTTGAGCCCGCTTCGCTCTCTCTCAGACTTACCTCTATGTAAGTATTTTAAAATAGTTTTCATCTTTATTTAGCTTACTCAAGTTACAATTCTTGTATACAATTTTGATTTTTAACTAACTCAAATTACAAAGCAATCTTTGTTGTCCGTGGCTTGAGACCAGGGCATCTTATGCGTAGTTGGGGATCTATGATTTCAATGCTTTTGTCATTAGCTGGTTCGGGGGAGATGAAGTCTTGGGAGAGGTAGAGTGGTGAGAGACCCTAGAAGGTATTTCACTCTCATTTTCTATAAAACTCTTGGTATAAATTATGTTTTATTTAACATTGTATATATAGATCTTGATACCATGTTGCCTCCATGACCACTAGGTTTTACTTTAAGTCTCATTTGCTAGATATTCGATCACGTTGTATGATCCGAAGCCATCTACTGACGCAAAGGCATCTCAGAGCATTTAATGGAGCCCATCTGTTTGTTGATGCCATGACTTCTGCAATAGCTTATGTTACTACATGGCACAGCTTATGAGGGGGCATCTTAAGGAGATGCCCAGCTTGCCTTGCACCATCGATATGGTGCAACACATTAGGGATAAGATGGCCTGCACCATGCTATGGTGTAGCCATTTGTTATCATAGTTTAGAATTTTTTTTTTTATATATTGTAAATAATACATTAATTGTAAATATAATTTATATATGTTATTCTTGATTTCTATAACATTTACTTCTATTGTATGTTAAATTCCATATAAAATTAACTTACAAAGATTCCATAAAAAATTTGGCTTCAAAAAAAGCTTTAAAAAATTAACTTAAAACATTCCATAAAATTTTTTTAAAAAAGAAATCTTTAAAAAATTAACTTAGAAAGGTTTCATACAAAATTAACTTAATAAAAGCTTCAAAAAATTAACTAAATAAAAATTTTCATTAAAAATTAACTTAAAAAAATTCCAATAAAAATTAACATTAAAACAATTTTAAAAAATTAGATTAAAAAAAATACCAAAAAATATAGATCTTTGTGTTATGTTTCTGACCCGAGAGGAGACAAAAATGCCCTTGTGGTCCAAAATTTTAAATTTTTGCCTTCTGAGGCTCAAAATATCCCTTCTAACAATGTAATTTGGTATATATCATCCCATTCAATTACGTATTCAACAAAGTGAAGAAGATTCAATGACAAACATTCAATTTAAATTAAATGATAAATTCAATGTTTGTGAAAAACATTTACATGTCATGAATCCTGTCAACACTGATATTGTTTTCAAAAAAATCCACACTTTTATCAAAGACAATTACATTAACATTAACAAAATTTGACCTGTCATTTTCCACCGAGTGCCCCTCTCTAGAAACTCAAGATTGTTGGGTGGATATTGGATAAGATATGGGCACTTCATGAGTTAAGTCATTCGATGTTGGATCATTAGCTTTAGGAGGTGAGGCTTCCATGTTGTGTTCATTCGGACAGGTGAGACAATTATGTCCTTTTCTTTTGCCTATTTTACACCTTTCTTTTGACGATATTGTTCATTTCGAGAGGAAAGGAGCCTCTTATAGCCTTTCGACAGAATGGACCAAAACTTTTTATTTTGAAATTTCCTTAGTGAGGCACGAAAATTCATCATTGAGGTGCCAAATTTACTCATCATGGCAAGAATTTGACCATCTATGTCACTAAATGGACAAAAACTTCTTATTTTGAAATTTCCTCAATGGGGCACGAAAATTCATCATTGAAGAGCCTAATTTCCTCATCATGGCATGAAATTTCCTACGAGGTCTAAAATTTTACCTAGCAAAAGCATTGGCATGTTTGCAGGTATCTCTTCCAGTTCCCATCTCCGACATCCACAGGTCTTCTGAATGATATCCACCACAACATTTGCTTCTTTTGGTTGATTTCCAAAGACATATTCCTAACTGTCTCAAATGGATGTAGTCTGCAACCTTTCTTGGTCAACCTTCACAGCTTTTTCCTCAATTCTTTCCGCAGCACACTTGGCGATAATATTTAGTTGTTGCTTCCCGTTGTTTGTTGTACCAAGGTGATGCAGAGCTGGCCGACGAAAATATTCAGGAGGGTCCACGTAGGTCCAAGAGGCTGCAGGAGAAGTTTCAAAGCAAACGGAGATGATCGGAAAAGTTTCTGGGGTCGAAACGTAAGAAGTGAAAAGTTGCCAGAGCTTCAGAATGGGCCTTTCGACTATCCGGGATCATTTGCCGTTTTATTCTTGATTCGCCCTTTCCTGTAAAAGACTTTCAAGTGAAGGGCGAATCAAGAATAGAACCTCAACTGTATTGTTCCCTAGACCATTCTGAAGCTCTGGCAACTTTTCAGTTCTTACATTTTAACCCCAGAAACTTTTCCGATCATCTCCGTTTGATTTGAAACTTCTCCTGCAGCCTCTTGGACCTACATGGGCCCTCCTGAATATCTTCGTGGGCCCTCTTTGCGTCACAAGGCTTACAAAAACCCCTAAAAAACTCATGTGCAGATGTAATAGGAAACTTTCGAGCTTTCCTGATCGTTTGGTTGGAATACTCCACGATATTGCTCGTCATTTGGTTGTAGCGATTGTTTGGATAGTATGCACATGACCAGTGTAGGTGTCCTACCTCAATCTCCAACCAACGATGAACTCCGGGGTGCATATGTTGAAGTTCTCCAAAATAGAAGTCACATGTTCGCTTATCATAGGCATATGCAGCATTTTTTAAAAGGATTGCAACGCGAGGATTTTTGTACTTTATCTTTGAGTTTTCCTTCAAATATCGATAGAAAAAGGTATGTAGAACGTCTGGATATAGGGTTCTAAATGTGTCTAGTATGCCTTAGCATCGATCAAGTACAATAACAAAATCATCCTACAATCCACATGAAGTCTGAAATCTTCTTTAATACCACTCCCATGAATCATTGGCCTCCTTCTTGACAAACCCAAATGCAAGGGGAAAAGTTTGCCAGTTTCCATCTGCATCGACCACTACATAAATTTTACCCTTATAATTAGCTTCCCTATGTGCTGCATCTATGATAATTACATGCCTCATATACTTGAAACCTTCAATCAAAGGATCAGGTGCACAAAATGACCATAGAAATTGCTCTTCTCACTTATGTATACTAGTCACTATCCCCAACATTACACGCTCCAATATGTGGAGGTATGATGGTAGCTGTCCGTATGAGTCTTCAAGTGTTCCATAAGCTATGTCTTTTTCAAGCTGTAAAGACCGCCAAGCTTTGGTGCATCCGAGCTTCACACCATAATTCTCCTGCATGTCTTGAATCACATTTTTGGCAGTGTGATTCGCATCGATGATTTTATTATTGTATATATGACCAATCGTTGCTACACTTACACTCTTGTTATGGCTTTGCTATATAGTTTGGATACAAGTGTGAGTCGAGACAAAGTTGTGAATCACCCAAATGTGGAATCCAACTCTACAATGTGCACAAATCATGAATGTATAGTCTTTTTGATTTTTACATCGTGCCTCAAATCTTCCCTTATCTGAATATATCACATGATATGGAAATCGGTTATCGAGTGAATATTGCAGACTGTTGCTGTCAATTCATCCTTATTGTTATAGACTGCATCATTTCCTATCAAATCCACTAATGGAACTGTACCATCTTCAGAAAAATGCACCTCTTCATCTTCATTCCAAACCATGTTTGTAAACCAAGTAGAAGGGTCTGATGTAAATTACTCAAATGGAATCACCTGTCTCATCCCATCATCGAAGTTATCATCATCGTCATCAACCTCAACACTACAAATATGTTCTTCATCATATTCAAAATCATCATTTGTGCGAATATATCTAGATGTCCCCGCTTCATTATTTGCATCAATAAATTCGTTCCTTACATGATCATTTGGACAAAAAGGACAGTTACCGTCAGTATCACCACCGATGCCACTCAAATATGTTCTTTGAATTTTGGTGACGACCAAAACTTTAGGATCAGCTTCCCCCTTCAACTAGACGATGCCATATATGTTTTCAAGCTCCATCAATTTAATACTTTCATCAGAAAATTTAGAAGCAATCGAAATTTGTATGTCAAATTGATTTAAATCAATCTTCATGCAATTTGCCATAATTCTTCTAAAATCTTCATAGTTCACTTTAGATGGTACGACTACCGAACGCACCCTTCCACTTAAAGAACCCTTGCGAGCAACAATCCTAATATAATCCATTTCAAACAACACAAAGAAACCTATTAAAAAAATGCCCACTGAATAATGAAAAAAATAAATAAAGAAAGGAGGGGGAGGAATCATGTAGGTTCGAAATGAACACTTTGGGACCAAAATTACCATATCAAGGACCGAAATACCCCCTTCAAGGTCCGAAGTATTTGAACAAAAAAAAAGAAAAAAGAGAAAGAAGGGTGAACCACAGAAGATCCAAAATGCCTCTCTCAAGGACCGGTTTCAAATAATAAAGGCACGGAATACCCCTCAAGGTCTGAAATAAGAACGGAAGACTTTCAACCGATGGTCCAAAATCCCTCTATCAAGGCCCGATTTTGACCAGTCAAGATCCAAAATATCCCATCAAGGTTCGAAATTGTTAAAAAAAGGAAAAAAAAGTGGAGGCCTTCACAAATACAAAGTTTGAAATTCCGCTCTCAAAGTCCAATTCTGACTAGTCAAGGCCCGAAATATCTCCCAAAGGTCCGAAACCTTTAAAAAAGAGTGAAGGCTTTCACAAACCTTAAGTTCCAAAATTCCCCCTCTCAAGGCCTGATTTTGATAGATCAAGGAACCAAATATCCCCAAGGTCCGAAATGTTTAAAAAAAAGTGAAGGTTTTCACAAACCCAAATCCGAAATCCCCCTCTCAAGGTTCAATTTTGACTATTCAAGGCACAAAATATCCCCCCAAAGTCTGAAATGTTAAAAAGTGAAGTGAAGGGTTTACAAGATCCAAAATCACCCTCTCAAGATCTGATTTTGACTAGTTAAGACTCGAAATCTCTCCCCAAGGTCGGAAATCTTGATAATCATAATATAAAAAAGGAAGTGAAGGCTTCAACAAACCCCAACCTCCAAAAGCTCTCTCTCAAGGGTCGATTTTGACTGGTCAAGGTACGAAATATCTCCTAAGGTCCGAAATGTTAAAAAAAAGGTTAAGGCTTCACCAACCCAAGATCCAAAATCACCTTGTCGAGGTTTGATTTTGACCATTGAAGTTCCCCCCCAAGGTCCGAAATGTAAGAAAAAAAAGAAGTGAAATCTATCACAAAGCCAAGGTCCAAATTCCCCCTCTCAAGGTCTCATTTCACCACACAAGGCACAAAACCATCCATGTGGACCAAAATCTATATAATCCCACCTTCCTTCCTTCCTTCCTCCTCCTACTAGTGAATGTGGCTCCATAAGAACAACACAAAACGATCAAACACAAGCTGTCAAACACCAAAGAGAAAAAAAACAAAGAAACAAACCAAACAATGTACCTTCAAACACCACCTACCTTCATCTTCTTGATTTTGAAAAATAAAAATCACCAACTTAACGACTGAACACAGAAAAAAGCTGGGTTTTTTGCTTTCTTTCCAATGAGGGACTAGTTCTTTGAGTAGTTTTCTTAGCTATGGATCTAAACTTTTGATCAAATGAATGATTTTGTTGGGTTTGGTAGTTATATGTGTTGAATGCTGAGAGTAAGATAGTAAATACATGTTAAAGGAGAATAAATGTTAAGTTTTGTTTTCTTTTTTTAAAAGGGAAAAGTCAAAATGGGTATAAAATAAAAACTTAGTTTTACATATGAGTAACATGTGAAATGTTGTGACGGTTTTTGTAAATAGGAAATAATTGTTCTCAATTTGGGCATAAATGAAAACTCCCCTTTTTACGAATCATGAGATTTAAGAACTTCGGACCGTCCATAAGTTATCTCCATTAGGAACTTCATAAATTAAAACTCATGTGCTCTTTTGTGGGGAATTTCTTGCATATTCGGAGTTTTACAAATCATGAGATTTAATAATAATAAGTCTATGGGTTGTCCGAAAGATTTCCGAATGTCTCACATAACAAGGCTATAGGAGTTGAGCATCGATAAAAAGCTCATGTCTTTTGTATATTAATACAAGTTGAGTTGTTTAGTATTTTAAACTTTGAGAAGTGTAAGTTTGGAAAGTTAAACTATGAATTGAAACTTTGGAAATGGTTCTTAATTTTTCTATTAAAAAATTACGTGTGGATTTTCCTTCCTTTGTTAAGGGTCGTGGAGAGTCTAATTAAAAGACCAAACCACGTTAAATATAGTTCTTTACATCTTTTTTTTACTTTCTCTATTATTCTTGCTGGTTTAATAGGAGGTCTTGTGCCCAACAATCTAAAATAAACGACTTTAGGATGTAAGAAAACGACGAGAGTCAAAAAGACATTTATTACGAATCACCCAAATGTTCCAAGAGGAACGAAATCTTCGACACTTTCAGACTCTCCAAAGAGCTGCGGCACATATTTTCCGGGAGGTGTCAAGATCTTGCATAGAAGTCATGGCCGCTGTTCGCCTTCTAACCTCTCACCTTCTCTTCATCCTCTTCTTGATTATTCTTCTCCTATCAGCTCTTTCTCTTTTCCGTCCGGACGAGGATGCTCTTCTTGATTTCAAGGATTCTTTAAAGAATACTGCTGCTTTGGATCGTACATGGACAAAGAACACCTCTGCCAGCCATGGGGATAAGCATTGGCTTGGAATAGCATGCAGTGAAGATAAGGTGCATGTAGCAAGGTTTCTTCTCTCTATATATGCCCAAGTTCCACAATAATGATTTTGACTTATATGGCTATCATAAAGCAATTTATTAACCAAGATGCTCCCCCTTGCAAACCCGCCATATCAGAACAGAATACCGGAGAGGTAATTCTCGATCCCAGACATCTTCCAATAGCATTTTTCTGAGAAAAGTGCTAAATGGTAAGACATGTCGTGGTGTTTGGACGTGGTAATTTAAAAGTGGCATTTTATACAAAAAGTTTTTCGATAAAAAGTACTCTTAAAATTTTTTGTTTTCATATATATTTTTTAATAAATTGATAATAACAATTATATATTAAAAAATTATATAATATATTTAAATTAGCATTTAATATGTTTAAGTCCAATTAAGGCAAAGCTACATTGATCTTACGATGAGCACAAACCCTTACTGGGAAAAAAAAGTCTATGTTAGGGTAAAAGTTTAATATTATTATTATTTTTTAGAAATATATAAAAATTTCTTCCTTTAAAATATAAAATTTTAAATTAGAAGAAACTTCTTTCTATCAATTTTAATTTTTAAATTTTCATTTGAGGTCCCCGAATAGTATCAATAATTCTCTCTTTGACCCTTTCTGAAATAAGCAATTAATATTCACTATCGGATAGCTCTCTCGATGGCAACCGGCACTGTGCCGCTGGCCGAATCAGGAAATCCCTGGGAGCGGAAGTCCTTTGCTTCCCTCTCCTAGGGCTCCTCCTTCTCCGCATCACCTACATCACCACCAATAATCAAAGCTCCAACAACCTTCAAAGGGGAACCAGCTCTGATTTTTTCTCAGGAAGAAATTACCTCATACGGCAAACCGAACATGGCTGAGCTGCGCAAGGACTTTCACACGATTTGATTGAAGGGTGATTTCCAGATCGGCTGGCTGGGCACCCGCCATGTTCTAATTCGACTGAAGCTTGAAGAAGACTTTCCTAGGCTTTAGATCAAAGGATCTGGACCATCAAAGGATACCCTATGCGGAATGGAGCCCTGAATTCTCCCTAGATCATGAACCTTTAATTGTTCCAATCTGGATCACACCACCTCACTTGCCTCATCATTTTTTCATCAGATCCATCTTGTATTCGGTGGCCTCAGTGGTTCGAAAACCAGTAAAAATTGATGCCGCCACAACATCGATCTCTCGTCCGCACCTTGCCAAGATCTGTGTGGAGGTTGACATCACAAAGCCGCTACCATCGAGGATCTGGCTGGGCATCCCAGATAAAGGGTTTTGGCAGAACATTGACTTGCCTGCCTACTGTCTGCATTGCCGTCGCCTAGGCCACTCGAAGTCCAACTGCAGAAAGCTACATGGAGACAAAGTAATCTGGAGAAAGGATGAGAAAAAAGGAAATCTGCAAGACGCAACAAAGCAGAAACTCACCTGGATTCAGCGAGCCCTACAACCCCCCAAGAAAACTTATGCCACAACAGAGGATTCTCATAAAGCAAAGGAACAGAAAGAAGTCAGAATGATTGCAGAGATCACTCCGGAACTTGAAGTTGAACCTGCAATCCCATATACCAACAAAACTGAACTTGAAGTTGCTGTGGCAGACACAAAATTTGTGAATCAGATGGCAATAGATGTTTCAGGAGAACTGGGACAGGAAAATGTTGACCCTAATTCTATCAAGGCACAAGCATCACCTGCAACCTTGGAGGACTTGTCTGGAGCTCAAATACAATGCATTTCAAACCCCAACAGAACAGGGGAAGTTGAGACCTCTGTTCAACCCACAGTAAATTCTGGTGAGGGGATGGACTTTGTAAACGTAGCAGGGATGATCACAGACTTGGTGCCAACAGAGAACTCCCAGCTAGCACTTGTCTTCGCAGAACCAACTAAAGAAACCTTAGAAGACTTGAGCAGAAACTCAATCAGCATAACAGGGCTAGAGGACGTTCTACATGAATCTATCCCGAATGTTGAAGAAAACTCACCTGCGGATAGAATGATGGCTCAGAAACATTTTGGGGTTAAAACCAGGGCCCAGGTAAAGAAAAAACTTCAAACTGCTACCCTCTCAAAATCATTATAATGAGGATATAGGGACTGATATGGAATATTAGAGGGATTGGTCAACAAAGCTCTCTCTCTAAATTGGGTGAAATTGTTAAATATAGGAAATTACAGTTTGTTGCTATTTTAGAACCCATGATTTCTTCGGCTCGATTGCCTTTCACTGCTAGACAGCTTGGTTTTGATCACTTTTTTGCTAATACAAATAATAAAATTTGGATTTGTTGGTTGGATTTTCTGAACCTGGAGATAATTCAGAACCATGACCAGCTTGTCACGTGTTGCACTACCTTCTCTCAATCCAATGTTTTTCTCTCTTTTGTTTATGAAAAATGCTGCCATATTGATAGAAGAGCGTTGTGGAGTTGTATGACAAATTTTGCTGGGAATATGCATGAACCATGGTTGATATGTGGAGACTTTAACGTTGTTCGTTCGACAGATGATTGTTTAGGACCTCCTCCTCCAATCTTACCTATGGAAGAGTTTAATGCAGCCATAGAAACAAGTGGATTGATAGACTTGCCTTTCCAACGCACACCATACACTTGGTAGCGTTCCACCTTTCCACCACTGTGGAAACATTTGGACTGTGTCATGATCAACACCTATTGGTCAAGTTTCTTTCAGCAGACTACCGTAGAGCATTTAAACCGTTTGGTATTAGGTCATTGCCCGTTGTTTATCTCCATTAAGATGGCTACCACGGTTAAACCCAAAATCTTTAGATTTCACGTTATGTGGATGTTCAAAGCAGATTTTATGGATGTGGTCAAACAGAGCTGGTCCGAGGAGGTTCATGGTAATGGGATGCAGATTCTTGCAAAAAAATTAAAAAGGCTGAAGCACACACTTCGAGAGTGGAACAAGGTAACTTTCGGCAATCTCCAAAGCAATATCAAATTGGCGGAAATTAAGGTGAATGAAGCTGAACGTTGTTATTAGCAATCTCCAACCGAAGTGAACAGATAGTCCCTACATCAGTTGAAGGCTGAACTATCTTTTCACCTCAAATGTGAAACCACTTTCTGGAAGCAGAAATCTAGAGCAAAATGGTTTAAGGAAGGGGATGCCAACACAACATACTTCTCCAAATTCTGGCACGCTAGAAAGGTTCAGACGCAGATAGGAAGTGTAAAGAACAGATAGGGGCAATGGCTTACATACCCTACTGAGACTGAAGAAGAAGCAGTAACATTCTTTTCGGAGCTCCTAACTGCACCTCAGGGCTGTGATCGCTCTGCAGATACATTCTTGACTGATGTCCCTAGCATCATTACTGATGAAGACAACATGGAACTGGCAATACTTCCAAGCCCGACTGAAGTAAAGGAAGCAGTTTGGAGTCTAGATGGTGGGAGCGCCCCAGGGATTGATGGGTTTCCAGGATCATTTTACACAAAGTGCTAGGAAGTCATAGGTGCTGATCTGGTAAAGGCCGTCCAAGATTTTTGGGCCGGAATCCAAATGCCAACCTCCTTTACAGCCACTCAAATTACCCTAATCCCCAAGAAAGAAAATGAGTTGGAATTTGGTGACTATAGGCCAATAAGTCTCTGCAACTTGACATCCAAGGTAATAGGAAAGGTTATAGCATTGCGTCTTTCGAGTTTACTACCTAGGATTATATCGGATAATCAAAGTGGATTCGTGAAAGGTAGAAACATCATAGACAACATCTTACTTGCATCTGAAATGGCTTAGTCGCTTAATGATAAATGTAGAGGGGGTAACATCATCATTAAGTTAGACATACTTAAAGCATTTGATAGGGTTTCATGGCCCTTCTTGCTTTCAGTGCTTCACAAATTTGGGTTTAGCTAACACTTCTGTCACTTAGCTCGAAATTGCTTGGTGCACAATAATTTTTCTATCACTATAAACGACGGATTATGTGGCTTCTTTCCATCAAGCAGAGGGGTTAGACAAGGAGATCCATTATCTCCTCTGTTATTTATTTTGGCAGCAGAATTCCTTTCAAGGGGTTTGAACAGAATGTTGAGTGATGGGAGCCTAGAGGAGTTTTTCACAAAAAGATGGGGTCTTCCTTTATCTCACCTGAGCTATGCCGATGATGTGATCATTTTTAAAAAATCTTGTAAGAAAAATCTCAAAAGGCTAATCGCATTTTTGGAACTTTACGAGGATCTCTCGGGGCAGAAAATCAACTTTCATAAAAGCTCCTTTTATGCCCCAAATACCGCCCCTTTATCCAGATTGCAAATGGTTAAAGATGTCACTGGTTTTGTCCGTAAAGACATTCCAATCACTTACTTGGGCTGTCCAATTTTCACAGGCAAGGTGAAGGTCTCATATTTCCAAACTCTGCTTCAAAAAGTGATTACCAGGATTAGAAGATGGCAGAACAAGTTCCTCACTATGGCTGGAAGATTAGTGTTGATCAAGCATGTCCTAAACTCTATAATTGTGTACATCCTTGTTGCAGCTAATCCTCCTCGGCGTGTCCTATACCAGGTGGAGCACCATTTTGCGAACTTCCTTTGGGGTAGCAGTGAATTGGTTCAAAAGAAACACTGGTGTTCATGGGCTAGGATTTGTAAACCAATCAATCAAGGAGGTTTAGGTCTTCATGATTTTCAGAACATCATCTCAGCTTTTTCTTGCAAACTTTGGTGGCGCTTAAGGTGTTCGAACTGATCATTTAGGAAGTTCAAATATAAATACTTGCTGCATAGCCCCTTGCAAGATGTCGGCTCTTCAGTATGGCGAAGAATGATCAAGGTTTCAGCAGTGGCAGAGGAAAATATGGGTCTGTTAGTTGGCAGTGGTAACTCTTCCTTTTGGTATGAGAATTGGACATTATCGGGTAGGCTATGCGACCGAATAGAGACTGCGACCATGCACCAGCTCAAAATTAAAGAGGTGTGGCATCCATATGGCTAGAATTGGGATCTTATCTCTCGGCTTATACCTCCCCACATGTGTCCCGAACTGCACTCAATCCAACTTTCTCCCTTGGACCTGGATAAACACCTTTGGTTACCTTCGGAATCTGGTAAGTTTGATTTCTCTTCAGCTTTAACTCTTTACTACAGTAGTTCGGTCTCAGCTTCTGATTGGGATTGGTTTTGGCAAAAGTATATTCCTCTCGATTGGTCTTTGTTCTTTTGGAGATTGCAAAAGGGTTATTTGTCAGTTGATGATAAAATGTGCAAAATTGGTTTTAATATGGTTTCTCGATGTCACTGCCTTCGGCATGTAGAATCAACTGAACATCTATTTACAAGATGTTCTATTGCTAACCTTGTTTGGAATAATATGGCTGATTTTCTCGGCATACATATTGGTGCTTTCAACAACATAGCAGATTTGATACAAAGCTGGCGACAACAGAAGGTACATATTGTAGAAGCGAGCTTCTTGGTACCAGTTTTGATCTGTCAGGAGATATGGAAGGCTCGAAACAAATTCACATTTGATGGAGTTATACTATCAGGCTACCATATCTTCTGGTCTTCTAGAAAGTTACTTCTGGAGATTGCTACTATTCATGGCTTGGAAAAGATCCTCAGGCAATGTAGGGGTGGAAATGTTCAGAGAACATCTCCCGGATACACGGTGACTGCCATTGTGTGGAAATGCAGGGATTTTCTAGATAAACTAGTACTGAATGTGGATGGGGCCTCCGGGAGAAGCTTCTGTTGGAGGAATTTTGAGATTTGGTGATGGCAAATTCATTTTTGGATATGCCCAAATCTGGGGCATTTTCAGTAATACTATTGCAGAACTTGAAGCTCTGGCCATAGGCATTCAATTCTGCTTGAATAGCGAGTATTCTCAGACAATTATACAGTGTGACTCTCAATCCACTATCAGCATGGTTCAGAAGGGATACTCCGCACATTGGCGACTTCATGGAATATTGGGTCGGATACGCAAACTGTTAGCTCAAGGGCACTTTACCATTCGACACACATATCAAGAGGCTAATCAAGTGGCTGATCATTTGGCAAATTTTACATTGGATACTAATAGTATGCGCTCTTTTGATAATTATAATTCTTTACCACAATTTGCAAGAGGACTTTGCTATTTGGATAAGATTGGTGATCCTACTATTCGTGTAAGATAATAGTCAATTAAGACAGTCTGTAGTTTGTCAGTTGAGTGGATTTGTCTCCACATCCATTAAGGTAAGGTTACTTCAATTCCCTTCACTTTGTTTCATTCCTCTATTAATAAACAGGTAGGGGTCTGCCTAACCCCCGTCATATCAGGAGGGTTTTTTATATAAAAATAAAAAATTTTCATTTGAACATTTGTTAAACTAATTTTATATCTTTAGACATAATATTACTAAAAAAACCATTATAACTGAGAAGCTAGTGAGTAGGATTATGAGGGCTCTAGATCTATTATTACATAATTGTATACCACTACTCTCTTACATTAATAAATATTTTACATGTATCATTTAATTATTATTAATTTTAATATTATATATATATATTAAATCCTAAAAAGATAAATTAAAAACAGGGCCTTTTCATTTTTACCCAAATTGAAACAGTAATTTTTTATTTACCCAAATCCTCACAACATTTCACAATTACTCATATCTAAAACTAACTTTCATTCTATATCCATTTTGACTTTTAATTTTTTTAAAAAAACTTAGCTTAACATTTATTTTCCTTTAACATGCATTTACTATCTTACGGCTTAGCATTCAACACACCCAATCGAACCCAACAACCTATAAAATGAATTGAAGAAACCACTACTAACATCATTCATTTGATCAGCAGTTTTGAACTATTACTAAGAAAATTGCTCAAAGAACCATTCCCTTGTCGGGGGGAAAGAAAAAATCTAGCTTTTTATTAAGTTGGGTTGATGATTTTTGTTTTCTGAAATCAAGAAGACAAAGGTAGGGGGTGTTCGAAAGTACATTTTTCGGTTTATTTCTTTGGTGTTTGGAAGCTTGGGTTTGTTTGTTCTGTATTGCTTATCTCGGACATATTTGGTTCGAAGGGAGAGGAAGGAAGGAAGGAAGGTGGGATTGTAGAGAAGTGAGTAAATTTTGTGCCGTGATAGGTTGATTTTGAGAAACAACATTCGAGAAATGTAAAAAGTTTGAGACCACAAAAGGCCTTTCAAGACCAGAAGAGGTGCATTAGAGACCACAGTATGGCCTTTCGAGATAAGCCTTTTGAGATCAGAAGAGGCCATTCGAGAGCAGTAGAGACCTTTCAAGACCAGGATCTTTTCGAGAACAACAGCACATGCACTAGTCATTCCATTCGATGTGATCTATGAAGATTTAAGGAGAACTATGGCAAACTTGATAAAGATTGACTTAAACTAATTTGACATACAAATGTCAATTGCTTCTAAATTTTGTGATGGAAGTATCAAATTAACAGAGATTAAAAACATGTATGGAATCATGTATTTGAAGGGGGAAGGGGATCCTAAAGTTGTTGTTGTGAACAAAATTCAGAGAACTTACAAGGGTAGCATCGGTGGTGATATTGGCGATGATTGCCCATCTAGTCCAAATGATCGTGAAAGGGTGAGATTTACTGATGCAAATGATGAATGGGGGACATCCGGATATATTCGCATAGATGAGAATTATGAATACTATGAAGAATATATTTGCAGAGTTGAGGCTGATGATGATGATGACAATAATGACAACTTCCAGGATGGGATGAGGCAGGTGATTCCATTTGAGAAATTTATATCGAACCCTTCTACTCACTTTGCAAACATGGTCTGGAATGACAACGAAGAGGTGCATTTTTTGGAAGACGATACTGTTCCACCAGTGGGTTTTATTGGAAAGGATGCAGTCTTTAACAATAAGGATGAATTAGCAGCAACAGTCGATGAATATTCACTCAATAACCGATTTCCATATCACGTGGTACGTTCGCATAAGGAAGATTTGAGGCACGATATAAAAACCAAAAAGATTGTACTTTCATGATACGTGCAAATTATAGAGTTGGATGCCAGATTTGGGTTATTCACAAGTTTATCTCGACTCACACTTGTATATAAACTGTACAGCAAAGCCAAAACAGGAGTATAAGTTCAACAACAATTGGTCGTATGTATGTTGGTAAACTTGCCGATGCAAATTATACCCCCAAAAATGTGATTCAAGACATGCGGGATAATTATGGCATGAAGCTATTATACGCCAAAGCCTGACGATCTTTACAGCATGCTAAATACATAGCCTATGGAACTCCAGAAAACTCATACAGACAGCTACCGTCATACCTCCACATGTTAAAGTTTGTAATACCTGGGACAGTGACTAATATATGTATGCAAGATGAGCAGTTTCTGAGCTCATTCTATGCACTTGGTCCTTTGATTGAGGTTTGCAAGTACATGAGGCATGTAATTGTTATAGATGCAACACACTTGAAAGGTGTGTGTGAGGGAACAATTTATGTAGCTGTCTGTGTAGATGGAAATGGGCAAAATATTCCCCTTGCTTTTGGGTTTGGCAAGGAGGAGGGCAACGATTCATAGGAGTGGTTCTTGAGAAGATTTCGGACTGCATATGGATTGCGAGATGATTTGGTTATTGTATTTGATCGGCACAAAGGCATACTGTGTGCAGTGAGGACAGTTTATCCCGAGGTTCCACATGCCTTTTGCTATCGACAATTGAAGGAAAACTTAAAGACAAAGTGCAAAAATCCTCAGGTTGCACTCCATTTTAAAAATGCGGCATATGCCTATGACAAGCAGACATGTGACCTCTACTTTGGAGACATTAAAGAGATGCATCCCAGAGTTTATCGTTGGTTAGATGTCAAGGTAGGACGCCTTCAAGTGCATATTGTCCAAACAATCACTACAACTAAATGACGAGCAATATCGTATAGTCCTTTAACCACTTGATCAAGAATGCTTGGAAATTGCCTATTACATCTGCACATGAGTGTTTTAGGAGTTTGTGTTAGGCTTGGTTCAACGAACGAAGGGAAGTAGCAGCTACAATGCCAGATGTTATCACCAAGCGAGTGGTGGAAAAAATTGAGGAAGATGCTATGAAAGTCGACCTTGAAAGGTTACGGACTACATCCATTCCGGATAAAGAGGAATATGTCATAGGAAATCCACCAAAGGAAGCAAATGTTCTGGTGGATATCCTCCAGAAGACCTGTGGATGTCAGAGATGGGAAGTGAAAGAGATACCTTGCAAACATGCCATTGCTATTGCTAGGTAAATTTTTGATCTATTTCCTGACTTATCTGCTAAATTTAGAAGGTCCGTTCGAGACATTAGTTGTCCATTGTCCATTCGAGAAATGAAAATCAAATTCGAGACACGAGAATCAAGATTCGAGACCCAAGTGTGGTCCATTCGAGATTCGAGACCAATTGTAGTCCATTCGAGATCCATACCTTCCATTCAAGACCCAACCCTTCCATTTGAAACCCAAGTGTGTCCCATTCGAGACACAATTCTTCCATTCGAGATCCTTGTCATGAATTCGAGACTCAAGTGTTTTCCATTAGAGATTCGAGACCAAGTGTGGTCCATTAGAGACCCAATTCTTCAATTTTTTTTTATTCTATAAGCATGTAATTAGATATTTCCACAATTCATTTACCTTAATTCTTTTTTATAGGGAAACTAGGATCATTATTACTCTCTATGTCGTGATCATCCATTTGACACGAAAAAACTGAGGATGGCATATGCACCTTTGATACAGCCTATGCTCTTATGTTCGTCTTTGAATTCAATTGCAAGTATGGATGATGTAATCGTCAATCCTCCTACTGGCAGAAGGTCTATTGGAAGACCACAAGAGGCCCGCTTTCTTTCTCGGAACGAACAATAGCAACAAAGGAAAACGTGCTTCCTATGAAAGAGAAAAGGACATAATCATACCACCTGTCCAAACGCTCACAACACGGAAGCCCAACATCCCGAAGAATATGATCAACATCCCAAAGAAAATGATCCAACAGTGACTGACTTAAATAATGAAGTGCCTATATCTGATCTGAATTCCACATAACAATCTTTCAGGACAAATTTTGTCAACTTTCATGTCAATATCTTTGTGGAGGGTGTGGATTTTTTTCCCGACAATATCAATGTTGACACTGTTCATAACATGTAAATGTTATTATTTTAGAAAACAATGAATTTGTCATTTATTTTAAATTGCATTTTTGTCATTGAATCAACGCCATAATCGTCTCTACTTTGTATATGAATTGATATATATATATATATGGAATTGCTATAAAATGACGTCGTAAGTGGATGTATCCTTTAGGCCCACTTATTTCGCAGCCAAAATGATGTCGTTTTGGTTGTTGCGCTCCAGTTGCGCTCCGCCAGTTGCGTTTTATAGCAATCCTATATATATATATATATTTATATATTTATATATTTACTTATTATAAAGATAGAATTATTGACCAAATTAAGACTCAAACTATACCCTCGTGGGCATTTTGGTCCCTAATAAACTAATCCTACATTTAGATACTAGGCAAATCAACAAGTTGATGCAAAACGGAAATTATGGTGGGAAAATTAGAACCTCAACTGCAATCAACTTCACTCGAAATTCTTATTACAGGAAAGGGCGATTCAAGAATAAAGTTTCTAAAAATTACAGAAAACTGAAAAAGGCCTAAAAGTCCATCAACATGGCCCCAATTGGCCAAAAACTGCCTTGGTCACAACAAAGTAGTGAGTTTTGCTCACTAGACCATCTCGGGTCGACCCGTCAAATTTGAGCCCATTCTGACACACCCATAACTTTTAAGTTTTTCTGATTCGGCCCCTAAAAACTTTTCCGATCAACTCCGATTGCCTTAAAACTTCTCCTGCATATCTTTGTGGGCCCTCCTAAATATCTTCGTAGGCCAGCTCTGCATCAGGCTCCCCCTCTTCAGAGGAGCTTGTCCTCAAACTCGGATTGTCCCCATGAAAACGGGATAGATGTTGTACGTTGAAAACATTAGAAATGCAAAGACCATCCGGAAGCTCAAGCTGATAACCGTTGGTGCCCAGCTTCTCCAGAACTTGACAGGGGCCGATCTTCCGGTCTTTAAGTTTGTGATAGGTACCCAACGGAAATCGTTCCTTGGTCAATGTCACCTACACAAGATCTCCCACCTCGAATTGAACATCCCGTCGAGCCTGATCTGCCTCTTCTTTGTAACGTGTGTAATTTTGCTCCAAGTTGGACTTCACTGCAACGTGGAAGGCCTGGAAATCCACAATGCACTCCTCCACATTCATAGACATAGTTCCATCATCTGGAAGTGCTAGATCAATCGGACTCCTGGTATTCCTTCCATACACAATCTGAAAAGGAGAGTATGGAGTAGACCTGTTAATTGAACAATTAAATTCAAATTCAATCTTGGGAAGGAGAGAATCCCAAGTGTCGAAAGTCTTGATTTGAGCTCGAAGCATATTGCCCAACGATCTGTTCACCACTTCAGTTTGCCCATCTGTTTGAGGATGATATGGACTACTGAATTTCAAAGTCATCCCCAATCGCATCCAAAGTTCTCACAAAAAATGACTCATGAATTTGGTATCCCTATCAGACAAAGTAGTCCTAGGAAGGCCAAATTGCCAAACCAACTCAATAAAGTATAGCTGCGCTATTCTGCTAGCATCCATGGTCATCTTGCAGGCTATAAAAACGGCCATCTTACTGAATCGGTCCATCACAACGAAAATATTGGCAAATCCCTTCTGCGTTCTTGGCAATCTGAGAATAAAATCTGTGGACCCATCCGTCCATGGCTCATCCGGAATTGGCAATGGAGTGTATAAGCCCTGATTACTGTTGCTGCCTTTAGATACTTGACAGATTCGGCATCTTCTCACATATTCCTGGACGTATTTATCAATCCCAGGCCAATAAAAATGCTGCTTAACCAAACAGCCATCTTATCTTTCCCAAAATGCCCTTGAGCATGCAATTCTTGGACAATCAATAATCGCAGAGAAGAATCTGGAATACACAAAGAGTTACCTCGGAAATGATATCCCTCATGTAGTATGAAATCACTTCGGAGTTGTTGCTCAACATCTCGCACCACCTGTCCAAAATCAGTATCACTCCGCAAGTCCTCCCGCAGGCTCTCGAAGCCTAAAGTGACAAT
>JAOXNR010012173.1:0-30598 GCA_028571225.1 Parsonsia alboflavescens
CATTAGAAGCAATTGATGCACTTGCAACTTCTTTTGACATGTATCTTCAACTTAACTTGCTGAAACAAAAAAAAAAAAAAAGTGTATAACCTCTTACCACTCGTGTATCACCCTTAAATTGGCTTTTTCTTCACTCTAATGTGCTCACCCCAGCCTTTTTCCTCTCTTAGCTCTTCTTTAAGTTCTTAATTCAACTACTAGAGTAGAAAATGACTTAAAAAGGCAATCAACTCAAGCATCAAAAACTCAAAACAAATAGCTCATATCTTCCAACTTATAAGAATTAAAGAGAATTGAATTTCAAAGAAAATGGTCATTAAACACAAAGTAGATGATCAGCACTTATAATCCAACAAGAAATAGATGATAGGCAATATAGCAAACACTTTAAGGACAAAGAAACTTGTGATCAAAGTTTCTGGAATTTTCAGTCGGCAGTGTCCCACAATTCAAGTTGGAAATTAGATAAATCTATGAAGCATATCATATCTCAAACTCTTCCCAACATGTCAAACATCAAAACAATAGCATTCAATTTCATAATTTTCAACCAAATTTTCTATAACTTTTTCTGGAATTTTTTTTGACAAATTTTTCCGGTTTTCACTTTAGAGATCTTTGATCTCTCTTTTCTCTTCTTTCTTTTTTTGTAATCTTTTCGATTTTTCTGAGAAGGGGGAAGAATTAGAATCACAAACAAATTGAATTAGCCTTGATTTTCAAATCTAGGACACAATTCCACAAAGATCACAAGAAGAAACAAAGATTAATGTAAGGAACAAACACTAAACATACTTAGATCTCAGATTTTCAATTAAACAAATAAGATCTAAACACTTAAACAAGAAAGCAAATAAAGATAGGCAAACCTCTTGATGAATAGCCTAAGCTCTGATACCAAAAGATGATGTGATTTTTGAATTATGGCTGGAATTTTTCTCATCCATCTATCCAAACCCAAGATCGCACATAATCTGAAATTTCACTAAGACTTCAACAAGAGATTCAAGTTAGAACCATTGACCAATTGTCATCCAATATGATCTAATGGATTGAGTCCCATCAACTCAACTCATTTACCCTAGACAAGCATTGAAAACCCCTAAAGTTTAACTAAGAACCCTAGAAGAGCTCTAAGAAACTCACGGTTTTGTGTATCCTTGAATCCATAAGGATTTCATTTAAAAGCTGAAAGTGTTTGTCAAGTTAATTGTTAAAATGCAATACAAATGATGGACTATTTATAGGCTCAGGCCCAAACATGATTAATGACTTAATTAGGCCTCTTAAACTAGCTTAGGACATAAATATAGCAGTTAAAAATATGTGGAAAAGTCCAACTAAAGTCAAGATAACTAAGCTGTAAAAACAGAGGACCAAAATTGAAAATTTTTGGCAATTTTCACCAATTTGTCCAGCTCATGCAGCCACACTTCCAAGGCTTCAAATGGCTTGATTTCTTGCTTAATCACTGGTCCTTGATGTCTTCTATAATCCACATGTTGAACTCTTTCCTTTGTTCAGCCTCCATTGAAGATTGTGCTTCAAACAAAGTTGTAAAGTCTAGCATTTCTTCTCTTCCTTGCACAAATGTGATTAATGCTTTCCTTAACTTAGTTGCTCTACCTCTTGTGATAGGACCAGCTGATATTATTGGCATTGGATCTCCATCACTTCTAGGCCTACGTGGTGTCTATCCTCCGACCCCAGCTTCATGGGCTCTATGTGGATGTGATAGATAAATTTTGAGAGCTCAATAAAGACTTGAAGACTAACCTAGACGTCCATGAGGGGTTGTTCCATCCAGATGCTGCTGCTACTCCCCTTTCTTGGATGAAGGAAGACCTTGTGGTGACTTCTCAAGAAGAGGTTGCCACTGTTGAGCTCTAGAAAAAGGTTGGCCGAGCTGGCGAGGGCCCCTTTGGGAAGGGCAAGGAGCTAATGGAGGCTTCTGCTGAGGTGGAGTTTGCAGGAAGGGTGGTTCTAGACATTCCTAACAAGGCCTATGCTCACCCTGAAGGTATAATTATGCCTAGCTGTAGAGACTTGATTACTCACTACCTTTTCATCTCCTGCATGCTGATTTTGACGAGGTACTCGACCTTTTCCGAGCTACTCGTTTATCCTTAGGTAGACCTCCGTTTGAGAATATTGTTGATCATCTCGCAGGTCCCTCAAACTCCTCCAGCCGAGAAGTAATTGTGGAGGAGGAGGCCCTGCCTATGTCGTTGGAGGTTCCTAAGGATGATGAGGACTAAGCTTTTGTAATAGAACAGGATCTTCCACAGTCTTTCTTCTTCATATTTGTAATATTGAATGCTCAACTTTTTTACATTTCTACTCCACTGTACTGAATATTTTTTTTCCAAAACTCTGTTTGTGGCCTTTTTCTTTATATCAATCAATTTTCCTCTAAGTGTCTTGTTTATTACTTCTACACTTAGAACTTGCATAATAATCTGAACTAGCTTTAGAATTTAGACAAATAAGATGAAATATGATCTCAATAAGCTCTGAAGACTTATCTTTTATTCATGTGTTGGCCAAATTAAACTGAGGTCGTTGAGGTCACCTCACTGCTCAGCGAGCTCCTTCCAAATAGTTTCCTGAGATGTATAACAAGTTTGCGAGGACTGAAATGTTCCTAGAAGCCTTAATCATAGAATTTCTTTAGATGACAAACATTCCAAGGTCTTAGGAGTTGTCTTCATTTGAGATCAGCGAGCTTATTGCATCCACCCTTGTGAACTTCTTGGTTAGTATAAGGTTCTTCCCAGCTTTCTTGTAGCTTGGTCAATTGTCCTTGCTTCCCAACATCTAACATCTTGAGGACCATTTCTCCAACTATGAAATGTTTTCTTTCTCTTTTTGGTTGAAAAAATTTGTGACTTGCCTTTTGTACCTTCTATCGGCTTTCATAGCTTTGTTTCTGACTTCTTCAAGGAGGTCAAGGTTTGCCCTTCTCTCTCTCTCGTTTATGATTGAAGGGATTTCATCTCGACCTCAACTGCCATTATTGCCTCTGCACCAAAGCATAGACTGAATGTTGTTTCTCCAACAGCCTTCCTAGGTGTGGTTCTGTATGCCCACAGGATGCTTGGAATTTCCTCCAGCAAGGAAGGTTTGCGACCTTCCTTCTTGAGCTCAGTGAGTCTTTTCTTGAGACCTTCCAAGATGGTCATGTTTGTGACTTCAGCTACTCCATTCGCTTGAGAATAAGCTACAGAGGTCAACCTCTGTTCAATATTCAAGTTTTCACAGAAAGTCTTGAATGGGTCGCCAATGAATTGCCGTCCGTTGTCCAAGATAATAGCTCGAGGAATCCCGAATCTAAGTATAATGTTAGTCCATACAAAGGACTGGACTTTAGGCTATGAAATTATTGCCATTAGCTCAGCTTCAACCCATCTGGTGAAGTACTCTACGGCCAAAATTAGGAATTGGACACTCCCCACTTCTTTTGGGAAGTTTCCTAAAATGTCAACACCCCATATGTCAAAAGGTACCGATACGTTGATGGATTGATACCTTGTTGGTGGCATGTGTGACTTGTTTCCATGCAACTAGCAACTCGTGCATTTCTGTATGATCTTCTCAACGTGTGAAACCATTGAAGGTCAATAATACTCCATCCTTAGTATTTTCTTGGCGACGGTTTTTGCTCCTATGTGTGATCAACATATTCCATTATGTACCTCTTCAATGATGTACTCTCCTTCTCCTTGCTTAGGCATTTGAGTAATGTCCATTTGTACGACCTTTTGTACACCTCGTCACCTCCTTTCGGGACATAACGAGATGCCCACCTTCACAGGTGGCGAGCTTCTTTGGGATCTTGTGGAAGGTCGCCATCTTTGAGGAGTTTGTAGATTGGATACCTCCAGTCTGCCAGATCCTCTATAACCAAGTTCTCTTCTTGGTTTATGCTGGGTGAGTATAATTGTTCCACCAATCCCTGCTTTCTCTCGGTAAACTTTAGATAGTGCGAATGCTTCTAAGTTTTACTCTCTAGGTATTTTCTCAATGAGGAAATGCTCAAGTTTGGATGTTATATCCCTTACTCTTTTGAGATATCTAATCATGTTCTCCTCTCTAGCTTCATATTCTCCTGCAACCTGTCTGGCTATAACTTGTGAATCAGTTTTGGGGTACAATTTTTGCAATTTTAGAGCTCCTTTGAGTCTTAGACTTGCTACGAGAGCTTCATATTCGGATTCGTTATTCGAGGTTGGGAGGTTGTACTTCACAGATTAAGGGATTCTCACTCCCTCAGGGCTGATAAGCACAATTCCTGTACCTGAATTTTCTTTTTCTATGGAGCCATCTAAGTACATGGTCCAGATGTTAATTTCACAAGCGCTCGTGAGCTCCAGTGGAACTCTTATGCATTCTTCTACACAGTCTGAGAGAGCTTGACCTTTGATTGCTTTCCCTCGCTCAAATTCAATTTGATATCCTAAGAGCTCGAGCAATCACTTCATTATCCTGCCCGATAGCACAAGTTTCGCCAGAGGTTGTTTTAGTGGCAGATTGGTTAGTACTCTTATTGTGTAAGCTTCCAAATAAGATTAAGCTTCTTTGAGGCAATAAAAATAAGGTACAGGGATTTTTCAAGGTTTGAATATTTAATTTCAACTTTGAGCAAACGGCTTACGTAATAAATTGGAAGTTGTAAACCTGACCTTTCTACCAGTAGCACTGAGCTGACTGCCTTCTTTGTTGCAGTAAAGTACATTAAAATTTCCACTCCTGACCTCAGAGAGACAAGTTGTGGGGGCTTCCCTAGAAAGTCCTTCATTTTGTTGAAAGCCATTTGGCAATCTTCAGTCCACTGAAAGTCTTTCAGCTTCTTGATGACGTTGTAGAATTTCTCTCCCTTGTCCGTCATTTTGCTGCTTCTTAATGACGTTGTAGAATTTCTCTCCCTTGTCCGTCATTTTGCTGATGAAGCACCCCAATGTCGCCATTTTTCCTATCAGACTTTGATCCTCCTTAATGTTTCTTGGAGGTTCCATGTCTAATAGTGCCTTTATTTTATCGGGATTATAATCAATGCCTTGTTCTGATGTCATGAAGCCTAGAAATTTTCCTCCTGAGACCCCGATGATACATTTCTCAAGGTTAAGCTTCATGTAAGTAGTTTTGAATGTCTAGAAAGTCTCCCTGATGTCTTCAATGAAGTCTTTGAAGGTCTTGAACTTGATTACATTGTCGTCCACGTAGACCTTGATGTTCCTCCTGAGCTGGTTCTTGAAAACCTTTTGCCTAGCTCACTGGAATTCTGCATCTGCATTCTTCAGACCGAATGGCATCTTGGTGTAGCAATAGGTCCCTACCTCTGTGATAAATGAGGTTTTTTCTATATCTTCCACTGCCATTGGAATTTGGTGGTACCCCTTGTAGGTATCTAGGCAACATGGCCATTGATATCAGGCTTTTGAGTCTACCATTTGATCAATGTTCGGGAGTGGGTATAAGTTCTTTTGGTAGTATTTGTTTAGTGTAGTAAAATAACCACACACATTCTTCGGGTCCCCTCTTTCTTTTGCACAACCACTGGATTGGCAAGCCATTCCGGGTACACCAACTCTTTCAAGTTTCCAAAGGCAAGAACAACTTAGACTTCTCAAGCTATGACCTCATTTTGCTCTGGAGCAAAGGTCCTTTTCCATTGCTTCACTGGTTTAACTCCTGATTTGAGCCTGACCTTGTGCTTAGCAATTCTCTTGTCGGCAAGTCGCCAGGCAAAGACTTTCAGATATTCTTGTAGGGAATCAACGAGCTTCCCTTTAAATTGAGGAAAATTTTTTCTCCTCTGTTGGCTGCTTGGATTCTAAATTCATCATTCCCCTTAGGAAGGTCGATGAAATCTTCCTGCTTTGGTTCCGCCGAGCTTTCCGTATTACCTTCGGCGAGGTAACATTTTGTAGATAGCTATCTATCTAATTCCAGGACGATCTAGACTTCTTCGACCTAGATCTTCATACAGTGGTTCAGCAGGAGATCTCTGGTTTTAGGTCCATGACCCCCCTTCTTCCCAAAATTTTGTTATAGGTACTGGGAGCATCAACCACCAGCTAGTCCATGACCTCAGTGACCCCTTACCATCCACGTAGACTGTAGTTGGAACCCGTAGAATTCCATCCACATAGGTCGTGCTACTGTTGAAACTAGTCAGGGTGGTGTCTGACTTTATCAACGAGCTCCTATCTAACCCCATTTGGTCAAATGAGTACAAGACATTTACTGCACTCCCGGTGCCAACTAGTATTTTGCATACCAGGAAATCCCCAATCTTGAATAACATCGTTAGGGGCTCTGAGTTTTCTTCCCGAGCTCTCTTCGACCTCCTTTCAATGGCATTTATCTCGCCAATAATAGGTTGCTAGTTGTGTGTAGCTGTTGGAGGCGAATTTGCAGGGCTTGTGTTCCTTGCCAGGAACTCTTGCAAGTGGCCTTCCTTTACCAACCTTTCAATCTCTCGCTTGCGGTCAAAATAGTCCTCTCTGTAAGATGGCCATGGTCTTTAAGGTAGTGGCAAATTTTGCAAGGTCTCTCATGTCCATGGGCATTTTGAGAGGTCTTGGTGGCTTTAGGAGACCCTTCTTTTCCATGACCACTAGTATTTCTACTCGTGAGGTCGTGAGGGGAGTTGTCACTTGGTCTGGAATGGTCTTTCTCTTCTTATCTAAGGATTCTCCTTTCAAAACTGATTATCCTTCCTATCCCTTTTTTGCATCTACGGGCTTTTTGGATGCCCTTTGTTGTCTTTTTAAGTTGTTAAGGCAAAACCAGGAATTTTCTTCTAAACTGCCCTTCAGCTTTTATTTATTTCTTAATGAGTGTTTGCAGCTTCTTACTGGTTTTCACTAGGTCTTCTGCCAGCCTGAGGGCTATATACCCCCCTTGCAAACCTCACTTGAATTCAGTGATGTAGATGGCATCATTCTTTTGCTCAATCTCTACTGCATCATCATTATAGCCTAACGAAGAAGGAGACACAACTACCTCGAGACCAAGCTGGTCGCACACAGCCTAATTAACAACCGTCTTCAGAACAAAGGAACACCTCTGGCCTGATGAAAAAGGCCAAGAGAGTCCCACCAGTGGCCGACCTAAGATGGTACGGGAGTCCACCCGGAGAGTCCTTCCAGGGCAGCCACCATGCGTTTCAAGAGGTCAGCGATCATTCTACTTCCCCCAGATCTTTGTGGTCTGGGTTTGCAGCCATTGTTGGCTTGCTCAGGCTGTCTCCGTCATGGCCTTTCCAGCTTAGGTGGACGGTCCCCCTGGACCCTCCAGGATGGCCCAGACTGTGTCGGCCTTGGCTGTTCTTGTCGATTGACTGACACTAGATTGTTGTTATTGTAGTTCATTGGGGGCTAGTATTCCAGCACTACTGTTCCAGTGTGTAACTGCATTCTTTCGGGCGGTCTGCCCTGGCATGGTGGATCAATGCATGTTAGTTGTGATAGTGTCATCACGATTCTTGTTTCTATTTCGTATAGGGCACAAAGCAAGGATTTTAGAATGTATCCTTCCCATAGAAGGCACCAGAAGTGATGTAGCTCGAAAGTAGCCTCCGGGTCACCTCAAACCGCGATGACTTCCGTAAACACAACCTAAGAAGAAAGGAATAGGTCACCAGGGTGGGCTATCTTCCAAGGAAGAGCTCTGATGCCTAAGTCAGTATTCTGAGAGAGTAATCTTGAGTAATTAACTCCAAAACACTATGTCCTTGTCCATAGACTGTTTGTAATTTGATTATATACTAAATGAAGTAAGTTACCTCTTTGATTAGAGCTTTGCAATTACGTGAGAATAGACAATTAGGATAATTGTGAGATCATATCAGATAATGCCATGTTGGTCACAGCATGGAAGATGTATGAAACGAATTAGAGCTCACCTAGTCGAAGGCTGTGGTCATGTGAGACCTCTCATTTCCTCATATCCTCAACTAATCATTCCTGATAGAAATTAATTTTAGCATCTCCTCGACTAATAATAGTCTTATTGTTCAATTATTCATGATGGAGATCGGAACGATCGCCAGGTCACCCTGAACCGTGATGACGTCTGCAATCGTAACTTGATAGGGAAGATTAGATCATCGGAGGGGGGTTGTCAATCTGAGGATAGCTCTGATGCCAAAGTCAGTATTCTGAGAGAGTAACCTTTGAGTAAACTAGCTCAATTTGTCCGTGAACAGTATGTGATTTGATAATATATATCGAATAATAGGTTACCTTGTCGATCATGACTCTTCAATTACATGAAAGTGGGCAATTAGGATAATTGTGAGATCGTATCGTATCCCGCCAACTGCTCCTAGAATCTTGAAGTTTCCCTAAGTTGGGATACCTTGCCATGCACGTTTGGAGTCAAGAGCTACAAGCTCGTTAACGATCTTTAAACCAACTTCATCACCTACTTGTGAATGCCGAAGGTCTCGACTATCTACTTTAGAAGGTCATGATGAGTGATTATGGGTTCATTAAGAGTCGTGGACATTTAGTCGTGATATGGAAGATGTATGAGATGGATTGGAGCTCACCAGGTCAAAGGTCGCAGTCCGATGAGGCCTCTCGTAAGCTCATTTTAAGGTCGGTGACCTGGGAGGTCGGTGGGAAGAGGTCACAGCCCACCTTTCCTCTTAACTTGTGATTTAGACTTTTAGGTATTTGGGTCGGGGCTTTGGTCCCTATGGGTCGTTCCACCTAGGTCGTACCTTTTTCTCCCGTTATTACCTCCTTTTAGACCCAGCGAGCTCAAAGGTCGTGGTACCTAAATTACCATCTTTAAGAAACGACCTTTGAAGGGTCGTGTTGTTTTCTGTAATAGCTAGTTTCGGCGGTGATGTCTCTCATTAATTTTTAGCAGTTGCCTCGGTTCCAACATACCAGACTTTTCTATTGACCGAAAGGATACCTTCTCACATATAAATTAGGAAGATTTTGAAGAATTTAGGATTTACCAAAACTTTTCTCTTTGCTAACAGAATCTGTCTTTTGCAACGTTAGCTCGAACTGCTACCTTTCCGAACTTCCTTTTCTTTTCTATCCGGCGAATTCTTCAGAAGTTAGAACACTTTGTCTCTTAGTTTTTCAAGAACCTATGAGTAAGTTTCCTTTTCTCGTTACTGTTTCTAGAAAATTCTTATCTTCTCGGAGAAAAAAATGTCTTCTGAGTCCTTTACCCAATCGTCTTCCTCTACCCGATCATCTTCTTCTAGCACCCTTTCCCTCCATACAGGAGAGATTTCTAGGTCACTTCCATTTGTAAATCCTAAGAATGAGATGCATTATTTGCCTCCCATTACAACTAGGGCTCCTCGTGTCAAGAGTAATGTCCACCACCCCTCTAAACTAGCGGTCTTCTCTCTTTCTTCCTCTTTAGGTCCCTCAAAAATTTTTCAAATTAGTGCCAGAAGACTCCTTCGCAATGGAGGACAATAACAATAATCCAGGGCTTGTTGATCAACAAGAACGACCAAGACCGTCGTGGTCTAGGCCTTGCCGGAGGTTCTTGTTGAACCTTTTGCCCGGGCGTGAAAGGGGTGGACAGAGGCACCCCAACTAGACCAATAATGGCAACAACCCTGGACCACAGAGATCGGGGGGGGGGGGGGGGAATCAGGTATCTATTCCATCTGACCTCCTAGAACGCATGGTGGCTGCCCTAGAAGGAATCTCATGCAGAAGAGATTACATGTCAATTGGATGTATTCATGTACCATCTCAGAGGGAGACATAACTGCCTCAAGATCGAGGGGTTGGACACAACCTGATCAGCCCCTACCTTCAGAAGCAAGGAATAGGCTCCAGCCCAACAAGGAAGGTGGAGAGAGATCGAGCATGGGAAAGATCACAGGGCTAAAAACACCCATCTGTGGTCGACCTGAGAGAAACCCTTAGCAATGGAAGGGGTTATCACCTAAGAACAGACTCAACCGAGTTGCCATATCACGAGGTCAGAGATAAGAAGCCAGTCCTGACGAGCAGGGGAGCTCGCTGAGAACTCCTCCTGGAGGAAGGATAACCCCTCGACGTAGCAAGATCGAAAGAACAAGCAGCAACGCTCAAGGGGTAGCCCCGAATCCACTAAGAAGAGCGACTCTCCCAAAAAATCAGGAGAGAAACGAAAATCAAGAGATACAAAGTAGTGTGGACCTATCGGAGCCTTCGCCATTTTCCCTCCACATCAGGACTGCTCGAATGCCACTAGGATTTAAAGCCCCACAATGGCACAGGGGAACTACTACAAAAAATAGATGAACACGTTTCTGACATGGAAAATGTCGAGCTTTTCTGTCCACGCCAACCAAGAAAGCACAGTCCTAGTTAAAAGGAATACCAGAGGCAAGTATCTCAAGCTCAACACAACTGAAGGAGCTGTTTATGAAGAACTATCAGAGCAGCAAAAGGTGTGAAAAAGACATCAAAGATTTGTTCAATATCAAGAAGAAGTTCGGTGAGAGCACCAAGAGTTACTACAGTCATTTTAACGACGAGTCGGTGGAAATTGAGCAAAAGAACGATGCTATCTACATCACTGCCATCAAGCAAGGACTGCAAAGGGGGCATGTAGCTCTTAGGTTGGTGGAAGAACCAATAAAGACCATCAAGGAGCTACAAACACTCCTCAAAAGTTAATCAGGGCTGAAGGAAAGGTAGTCTAAAAGAAGATTCCTGGTTTTGCTTTAGCCACTAAGAAAAAGAATAAAGGGTCTCCAAAAAGTCCATAGTCATCAAAACGAGACAGAAAGGATCCTCATTCAAAAAGGGAATTTTCAGATAAGAAGAGAAAGACCATTCCAGACCTGGTGTAAACTCCCCTAACGACCTCACGGGCAGAAATACAGGTGGTCATGGAAAAGAAGGGTCTTTTAAAACTACCCCAACCTCTCAAAACCCCTCCAGCAAAGAGAGGCACGACAAAATTTTGCCACTACCACAAAGGTCATGGCCATCTCACAGAGGATTGTTTTGACCTCAAACAAGAAATTGAGAGGCTGGTTAAGGAAGGCCACTTACAAGAATTCTTGGCTAGGAACACCAGTCCAGCAAATTCATCCTTTGCAGTTGTAAACCATCAGCGACCTCTAGTCGAAGAGAAAAACGCCATAGAAAGGATGTCAAAGGGAGCTCTGGGGGAGATTCAGAACCCCTAAAGGTGTCATTCCAGATTGGAAACTTCCTGGTTCGCAAGATGTTGGTTGACACCGAGAGTGCAACGAATGTCTTGTACAACAAGGCATTCAACCAAATGGGGATAGATAAAGCTCGTTGATAAATTCAGAGACTGCCCTGACCAGTTTTAATGGCAGCACAACCTATGCAAAGTGGATCCTATGAGTTCCAACTGTGGTCTATGTGGATGGCAGGGGAGTCACAGAGGTCATGGACTGGTTGGTAGTCGTTGCACCTGGAACTTATAATGCAATTCTAGGGAGGAAAGGGGTCATGGACCTAAAAACGGAGATCTCCTTGCTGAGCTACTGCATGAAGATCCAGGTCGGAGAAGCCAGGATCATCCTCGAAGGAGACAAACAGCTAGCCACTGAATGTTACCTCACTGAAGGTAATAAAGAGACCTCGGTAGACCCCAAGCAGAAGGATTTCATCGTCCTTCCAAACTGGAATGATGAACTCAGAACCCAGGCTGCCATCAAAGGAGAAAAAGTTTTTCTCAATTTAGAATTCCTTGAGAAAAGGATAAAGATAGGTGAGCTTTTGCCTTCCAAGATTAAAGTTAAGCTCATTGACTCCCTACAAGAATACCTGAAAGTCTTCACCTGGCAACCTATTGACCTCGAAGGAGTAGACAGAACGATTGCAGAGCACAAGGTCGAGCTCAAACCAGGAGTCAAATCAGTGAAGCAAAAGAAAAGAACTTTTGCAACAAAGCGAAATGAAGTCATAGCTTAAGAAGTCCAAGCTCTTCTCGATGCTGGAATTTAAAAGTGGACTTGTATCCGGAATGGCTTTCCAATCCCGTGGTCATCCCAAAAAAGGAAGGGACGTGGAACATGTGTGTGGATTTCACCACACTGAAGAAATACTTCCAGAAGGATTCATACCCACTCTTGAGCATCAACCAAATGGTTGACTTAACAACTGGTCACCAATGGCTATGTTTCGTGGAGGCCTGCAAGGGGTATCAGCAAATCCCAACGGCGCTGGAAAACATACAAAAGACCTCGTTCATTACTGTGATCGGGACCTACTGCTATACCAAGATGCCCTTAGGCTTAAAAAATGCAAGGGCAGAGTTCCAACAGGCCATGCACAAGGTCTTCAAGAACCAACTCGAGAGGAACATCAAGGCCTATGTGGACGACATTGTAATCAAGTCCAAAACCTCAGAAGAATTTATCGAGGATGTAAGGAAAACTTTCCAGATGCTGAAAGCTACTCACATGAAGCTCAATTATGAAAAGTGTACCTTCGGGGTCTTGGTAGGAAAATTCTTGGGCTTCATGATATCAGACCGAGGCATTGATGCCAACCCTTGATAAAATAAAGGCGCTAATGGACATGTAACCTCCCAGAAGCATCAAGGAAGTTCAGAGTGTAACATGGAAAATAGTAGCTCTAGGGCTTTTCATTAGCAAGATGGCTGATAAGGGAGAAAGGTTTTGATGATGTCCTAAAGAAGCCCAAAGATTTCCAGTGGACAGAGGACTGTTAGACAACTTTTGGGAAGTTGAAGGAATTCCTGGAAAAATAACCTTAACTTTTCTCCCCTAGGTCGGGAAATGAAATTTTGATGTACTTAACTGCCATAGAGAAGGCAGTCAACTCAGTGCGACTAGTAGAAAGGCTAGGTTTACAATTTCCAATATATTATGTAAGCCGTTTGTTCCAAGGTCTTGAAATTAGATATTCAGACCTCGAAAATTCCTATACCTGATTGTCATTACTTCAAGGAAGCTTAAGCCCTATTTTGAAGCTTACCCGATAAGAGTATTGACCAATCTTTCTCTAAAACAAGCTCAGGAGAAACCCGAGCTATCGTGCAAGATGATGAAGTGTTTGCTCGAACTCTCATGATATCAAATAGAATTTCAGCCAAGGAAAGCTATCAAAGCTCAAGCTCTCTCAGACTTTGTAGAAGAATGCACAAGAGTTCCACGAAAGCTTGCAAGCACTTGTGAAATTAATATCTGGACCAAGTACACAGATGGCTCCACTGATAAGGAAAATTTAGGTGCGGGAATTGTACTGATCAGCCCTGAGGGAGTGAGAATCCTTTACTCTGTGAAATACCACTTCCCAACCTCAAATAATGAATCCGAATATGAGGCTCTCTAAAAGTGCAAAAATTAGTTGCCAAAACTGATTCACAAGTCATAGCCAGTCAGGTAATTGCAGAATACGAAGCTTGGGAGGAAAATATGATTAAATATCTCAAACGAGTAAGGGATATAACATCCAAACTTCAGTATTTATTTATTGAGCAAATACCTAGACAGAAAAATTCACAAGTAGATGCACTATCTAAAGTCTACTGGGGTCTCACGGGAACAAAAACCTAGCTATTAGTAGAACAACTATACTCTCCCAGCATAAACCAAGAAGAGAACTTGTTTATAGAAAACCAGGCCGACTGGAGATATCCAATCTTCAAATTCCTTAAAAATGACGACCTCCCACAAAATGGCAAAGAAGCTCTCCAAATATGGAAATGGGCACCTCGTTATGTCCTAAGGTGTATAGAAGGTCATATACATGGCCATTAATCAAATGCCTAAGCAAGGGAGAACGAGAGTATGTCATCAAAGAGGCACAGAGTGGAACATGAGGATCACGAGTAGGAGCAAAAACGATCGCAAAGAAGATACTAAGGACAGGTTATTATTAGCCTTCAATGATTTCAGATATTGAAAACATTATACAAAAATGCACGAGCTGCCAACAGCATGGAAATAGGTCGCATGTATCGCCAGTGAAATATATATCCATCGGCACATCAATGACATTTGACATCTCGGGTATCGACATATTAGGACCTTTCCTAAAAGGGTGGGGGGTATATAATTCCTAATTGTTGTTGTAGAGTACTTCACCAGATGGGTTGAAGCAGAACCAATGGTAATAATCTCCTAGCCAATGGTATAGTCCTTCGTTGGGAGAAACATTGTATGCAGGTTCGGGTTACCCCGAGCTGATAATCTTAGAAAATGGAAGGCAATTTATAGGCGTCCTATTCAAGACTTTATGTGAAAACTAGAACACAGAGCAAAGACTAACCTTTGAAGCTCAACCTCATGCAGACGGATTGGCTAAGATCACAGCAGAACAAACCCAAGAAAAGGCTTACCGAGCTCGAGAAAGAAAGCCGTATACCTTCCTAGCCAGAAGAAATTCCAAGCATCCTATAGGCATACAGAACCATGCCTAGGAAAGCTATTAGAGCAACACCATTCAGCCTATGTTTTGGTGCAAAAGCTGTGATGCCGATCGAGATCAGTATGAAGTTCTTAAGACTGACAGAATATGATTCGACCTTCTTGAAGAAGTCAGAAATAGAGCTATGGAAGCGGATAGAAGATATAAAAGGCTACTCACAAATATTTTCAACAAGAAAGCGAAAGAAAAACATTTCACAGTTGGAGAAATGGATCTCGAGAGGTCTGATGATGGAAAACAAGGACAACTAAGCAAGCCGCAAGAAAGTTGGGAAGGACCTTACATAATCCAAGAAGTTCACAAAGAAGGAAGCTATAACCTCGCTAATCATGAAGGAAAACAACTCCTAAGGCCTTGGAATGTTTGCCATCTAAAGAAATTCTATGCCTAAGACTTCTCAGAACTTTCCAGATACCTAAAACTTCTTGGAACTTTACACACCTAGCAAGCTCGTTATATAGCTAGGGAAATTATATGAAAGGAGCTTGCTGAGTATCAAGGGAACCTCGGCTACCTCTTCAGTTGAGTTTGGACAAGGCTTAAATAAAAGTTAAGTTTTCAGAGCTTATTGAGACCTTATTTCTTTTTATTTGCCTAAGTTTCAAAGCTAGTTCAGATTATTATGCAAGTTCTAAGTGTTGAAGCAAAAAGAAGTCACTTGGAGAAACTTAGCTGATATAAAGAAAGAGGCCATAAACAGACCTCTTAGAAAAAGTATTCAATACAAGGGGCGGAAATGTGAGCTTCGAAAGCCAAACATTGAATATTAAAAAGATGAAGAAGAAAGACTATGAAAGATCCTATTCTATTACAAACTTATTCTTCATCATCATCGTCCTTCGAAGCCTCTAGAGAGCTTGACAATGCCTTCTCCTCCACAGCTATCTCTTGGTCAGTAGCATCTGAGGGACCTGCAGAGTGATAGTTAATATTCATAAATGGAGGTCTACCCAGAGATAGATGAGTAGCTCGGAAAAGGTCGAGTATCTCATCGAAATCAACATGTTGGGCATGGAAAGGATAATGTGTAATTAAATCTCCATAGCAATGTAAAAGCCTTGGGAGGATTGTCATGGACTAGCTCCTCAGCAGTCTCGACCTCAATAGATGCATCCATAAGCTCTTTCCCCTTTTCAGAAGGGTTCTCATCAGCCCGACCAATCTCGGCCAAGACCTCCGCAGTGGCAACCTTCTCCTGAGAAGCCAGAATAAGATCTTAGTTCTCCCAAGGAAGAGAAGTTGTCGGGTCTGGATGGTATAGCCCCTCATGAACGGCTGAGTCAGTCTTCAAATCCTTGTTAAGGTCTCATAGCCTGTTAATCACATCGACGTAAATCCTATGAAGCTAAGGTCAGAGGATGGACTCCATATAATCTTGGAAGGTCGGGATCTTCTTGAGCTTTGATAGAGAGAGGCTGCCATCTTCATCACATATAGCTTGGAAACCCCCTAGCTGAGCCTTGGACTCATGGATGCGATCCTTCTGCTTGTTGCCAAGCTCAAGCAACTGGTTGTTTTTCTTGATAGCTTCTCCAAGGGTTGAAGACATTGCCTGATTCTCAGCTTTGGCCTTGCCTATATTCTTTTTGCACTCTTCCGGAAGATTATACATGATCGTATAGGAGGCATTGGCTTTCTCAGCAAAGGCAACAAACTCTGCATTCTCTTTTACAAGACGAGCCCTCTCATCTTGGAGCTTAGAGATCAAGGTAGAGAACTCCTGATCCAATTTCACCCACTCCATCAGTCTCCTCAGTTGCTCTCCTAAGAAGACATTTTTCTACAAAAAGAAAAAAGAGAAAGGTCAGTATTCAAGAAGAATTGAAGCTAAAGCATCTACAAAAAATATAGAAATTGAAGAAGTTTACTACAGTGTGGAGGGAAGCAGTATATTGGTCCAGCTCATCGCATGTGAGCAGTCAGCAGATATCCTGGTCGACCGGGGGTGCACACTCCATCAAAAAGGACTGGGAGTGCGTCCATTGGCATAGCGAGTCTGAAGAGTCTAAAGACTCCATAGAAAGCTTGGGGACCCATTTGGTAGTCCTCTCAACGGTGTGGGAGGCCAGGGATAGGTTCCCTATCATCTTCAAAGTCTCAGCAACCTCTTCGGCCGTGCAGCTACTGAACTCTCGTTGGGGTCTTTCCCTTCCCAGAAGAGCTCGAGGGAGAACTTCTTTCTAGTTGAGAAGATTGTGAGGAAGAGGAAGGAGATGAAATTTTTAGCGGGAATGTCAGAAGCTCGCAGGGAAACAGGCGCTGCATTCCTCTTCAATGCAATCCGAGTTCGACCAGCCACAACAATCTTCTTGCTCTGGATCTAGGGATGGGAATCCTAAAGGAAGACCCCCTAAAGGTCGGAGCGGGACCAGTAGAAGCAGCAGAGGAGGCACCGGTAATTTCGCCAAGGCCGCTTGTGGCAGCTCAGGGGGTAAATTTCATGAGCTATGAAATCCTCATCGCCACCGAAACGAAGGGAAAAAAAGGAGATGTTAGTATGCCAAGAAGGTTGAAAAAGAGTTATTGAAAGTAGAGAAAATGGAAAAGCTCCCTACCAGTGGGAAGGAGTCCTATAGCTCTCCTAAGAGAGGGGAGGTCACGATCTGCTAGACTCCCTAATCCAGCAGAGCGAAGAAATGTGACAGGCCAAACTAGCTGGGTACATCCGACCTTCTCAATGTTAGTGCAAGCCAGGTCAATAAAAAACGTCCTATCCCTCTCCTGCTCCCCACCAGGGTAGGGAGACCATTATAAAAGGTCTTGTTCATATTCCAGTCTGGGTAAGGCTCGGACTGGACCAAATTGTTGGGAAACCTTGCAAAGAAGAGACAATCCTTCAAATCCCTGCCTGAGGATTGGAAGGGACCTACTAGTTTGTACCTACTTGTAAACTGTAGGCACCCTACACTAGTCTTGTTCGGTCCCGAGGAGACACCAACCTTGAAGATATATTTGAAGAGCTCCAAAGAAACTGAAACTCTATAGAGATAACAGGTTGCAATGAACCTGACTATAGTTCGCATAGCGGGGAAATTCCAAAAATGGACAATGTCAAAAAACGGAAGATGCAAATAAGGCAAAAGAATGCCCCCTCTGAGGTTAGTCAAGTGAAGGACTATGTGTCCATCAAGGCAACTGTAAGGGCGTTCCGACTCCCTAGCAGCAACAATATCCTATTTATTTAAACCTCTCTCCCTACTGATTTGAAAAAATATCAGAGGGACCTAAGGAAGAGGACAGGGAAAAGACCCCTAATTTGGAAGGGTGATAAACTTTACTAGTCACTCAGGGAGCCCTGGAAGTGATTGGAGGCAAGTAAAATACCTCATTTTCTGGGTTTGCTAAAGGAAAAGGCCTAGAAAAATCTCTAGAATGGAGAGAAAAGGTACTGGGCAAGGATGACCCAATCGAAGAAGATGACTCGGAAACAGACACAGATGATATTCTGAGAAGATGAGATATTTTCCACTCATTAATTCCTGGGGGATTAAGAAAGGAGTTGTTCTGAACCTTAAGCTACCCACCGGATGGATGAAAGAAAGGAATTCAAGTATGAAGCAGATCATGTTGCAGAAAGAGAATTCTTTGAGCAAGAGATTCCGTTGCTAAGAAAAGAGTTTGGGTAAATCCTAAAATCTTCAAAAGCCTCCTAATTTATATGAGATAAGGAGCCCTTTGGGTTGCTGAAAAGGATCTCGTACTCTGGAAACCTAGGCAACTGCTAAAACTGATGAGGCACGTCACCTCCCAAAACTAGCAGTTATAGAAAAACGACGTGACCCTTTAGAGGTCGTGACCTAAAGATGGTAATTTAGGTGTCATGACCTTAGAGCTCGCTGGGCCTAAAGGGGGGTAATGATGGGAGAAACGGGTACGAAACGGATAAACCGACCCAAATGGGCTCAAGCCCCGATCCTAATAAATGAAAGTCCGACTCATGAGTCTTGAGGAAAGGTGGGCAGCGACCTCCTACCACCGACTTCCCAGGTCCTCGACCTCCAAAATAAGTTCAGGAAAGGTCTCACTGGACCTCGACCTCCGACCCGGTGAGCACCAATTCGTCACATACATCTTCCATGCCATGACTAAATGTGCGCAACTCCTAACACACTCTATGAGCCTATAATTACTTGTCGCTACCTTCTAGAAGAGATACTCGTGGCCTTCAACATCCACGAGCAGGTTGCCAAGTTGGTTTAAAGGTCGTTAGCGAGCTTGTAAATCTCTACTAGAGATATGCATGGCAAGGTATCCCAACTTAGGGAAACTCCACGATTATAGGAGCAATTGGCGGGATATGATGTGATTTCTCAATTATCCTAATTACCTATTGTCATGTAATGGAAAAGTCCTGATCAAAGAGGTAACTCATTATTCGGTATATATTATCGATTCACACACAGTCCACAGACAAGTCATAAGAGATTGAGATAATGTACTCCAGACTACACTCTCAGAATACGGACTTAGGCATCAGAGCTATCCCCAGGGAGACAGCCCACTCCGGAGGCCTAATCCTTTTCTTCTCAAGTTGCGGTTACAAACGTCATCAAGGTTCGGGGTGACCCGAAGTCTATTTCCAAGCTTCGTCAACGATATTTTATTTCACAAAAGAAGATGCTTATAAAAGGATTATTCCATAAATTTTATAAAGAAAATGAATTTATACATATATATATATATATATATATTTGATTTCATATAAGAAGAAACTTATAAAAGGATCATTCAATAAATTACATATAGAAAGTTAAAATTTTTAAATATTTTTATGTAATTGATGGGAGAAATGGGTACCACTTGGATGAAGAGAACCAAGCCCCGACCCAAATACCTAAAAGTCTGAATCACAAGTTAAGAGGAAAGGTGGGCAGCGACCTCTTCCCACCGACCTCCCAGGTCTCCGACCTTAAATGAGCTTAAGAAAGGTCTCACGAGACCGAGACCGAGACCCGATAAGCTCCAACCCATATTATACATCTTCCATGACACGACTAAATGTCTGCAACTCTTAACATATTCTATGAACCTATAATCACTCATCACGACCTTCTAAAAAGGATAGTCGAGACCTTCAGCATTCACAAGTAGGTCACGAAGTTGGTTTAAAGGTGGTTTAAAGCTTGTAGCTCTCTACCAGAGACGTGCATGGCAAGGTATCCCAAATTAGGGAAACTCCACTATTCTAAGAGCAATTGGAGGGATACAATATGATCTCACAATTATCATAATTGCCAACTTTCAAGTAATTGTAGTGTCATGATCAACGAGGTAACCTATTATTCAATATATACTATCGAATCACACACTGTTCACAAACAGATGGAATTAATTTACTCAAAGATTACTCTCTCAGAATACTAACTTAGGCATCGAAGCTATCCTCAGGGCGACAGCCCACTTCGAAGATCTATTCTTCAATTTCAGGTTGCGATTGCAAGCGTCATCACGGTTCAGGGTGACCTGGAGAATGTTTTCAAGCTCCATCACTAATATTTGATTTCACATAATTCTAGAGAGATAATTTTAATATAGGAATTTCAAAAGTTATTTAACCTAGTTCCTCCAAATTATGTTGATGGGTAAAATGGGCATAACCAGAACCACCCAACCCAGATAACCTTTGCTATCGACCTAAATACCAAGGATCCGACTTGATATAATTGAGGCTAAGTCAGCGACCTCCCTGGTCAATGAATACCGACCTCCTACGAGCTTAGAGAAGGTCACCGTGGCCCACGACCTTCGATCCAGAGAGTTCCAACCCACCTCACAAAACTTTCTATGTCACGATTCAACATCTACAGTTCCTAACACATATTATTAACCTTGAACCACTCACTGCGACCTCTAGGAAGACTAACCAAGATCCTCAAAGTCCAATAGGAGGTCACGGGGATGATTTAAAGGTCGTTAGCTCGCTCGTAGTTCTCCGGGCATGGAAAGGCATCTACTATTAAGGAAACTCCTTGATTCGAGGAGCAATGATCTAACAATTGATCTAATGTGCCTACATTTATGTAGTTGACATCTATTCCAACAAGGTAACTACACCTAAATTCGTGCTTATTGTTGGATATAGACACGACAGAACACACACAAGTGAATGGATAAAATTTACTCTCAACGTAAACTGACTTAGAAATCAGAGTTAACCTCAGGGAGATGTCCCATTGTTGTGTTCTAATTTCTCTTGGTTGTTCTTACAAGCGTTGTTACTAGTCGGGGTGACCCGGTGGTCAGCCATCATTTCTGACTCCGTCTTTGGGAAGGACATTTTGATCAGAAAGTTTTCTTCCAAAGAAACAGAATTAAACAAATAAGAACTGTGATGGCATAAGGGCAACTCACACGGGAGTTACCACCACAAAGAACTCAATCACGCACTGGAGAATCTGTGCCAGAAGACCCAATTCCAAGAGAAAATAATAGCAATGTTGTTGGACCAATTGATCAAGAATTACCACCAAGGCTAACATGTTTGGAACAATCTTGATGGAGTCCGGTTAACAATCTTCCTGGACAAAGGGGAGTAGAATGAGTTCATCAAAACTCTAAAAACTACAACAATGCTCCCAGTCCACAAGGATCTAGAGGGAGTCATGTTTCCGTCTCGGCTGACCTCTTGGAACATATGGTTGTGGCCTTAGAGGGTCTCTCAGGCAAAAAAGACTGTTTCAATTAGGAGGAGCCCATTTCCATCTCAAGGGGAAGGACAACGACTTGGAGGACCTAGGTAACAAAACGAGACACAACCAGACCAGCCACCACCTTCCAGCAAGCTACGAAGATCCTTCAGAAGATCATGCTCAAAATGGAGAAGGACGTAGAATAGACCCTCCCAACAAGGTTGCTCGTGGAGTAAAGATATAAGAAACAACACAGGGAGAGCCATACCAATAAACAACCTTAGAGAAACTCTTTGCTATGGTTGCAACTCTGAAATTTGTGATAGGCTCAATTGAGCAACTATCTCTAGGACTCAGCGACAAGAAATAAGTCGTCATGAACATGGAAGCTCGCTAATAACACCTTCTGGAGAAAGGGTTCCTCCCAAACAAAGCCTGATCGAGAGAATAGGCAGCGTGAATCATGGTTTAGCCCTGGATCCACCAAGGAGAAGAGCTCTCCAAACGAATCACAATGGAGAGGGTGATCAAGAAATCCAAAGTACTGTAGAGCTGTATGAACCATCGCCCTTCGTGCATAGCATCAGAACAACTCGAATGCCTTCCGGGTTTAAGAGGTCGTGGTACCAGCGAGGCCTAACAACATATTGATGAATACATTTCCCACATGGAAATGTTTGAATACCCTAGCCATATCAAGTGCCGACATTTCCTGTCCATATTAACCTAGAAAGCACAGTCCAAGTTTACGAGTATACCAGAAGCGAGCATCACAAGCTGGACATAATTGAATGATTTATTCTTGAAGAACTATCAAAATAGCAGAAAGAGTGAGAATGATATCAACGACCTTTTTAATATTCAAAATTTTGATGCGAGCACTAGAAACAGCTACAATAGTTTCAATGATGTAGCAGTTGAGATTGAGCAAAGGAATGATGCAATTTATATCATTGCTTTTAAGCAGGGATTGCTAAGGGGTACGTGGCCCTCCGACTAGTAGAGAAACTAGTGAAAACTATTAAAGAGTTGCAAACACTCCTGAAAAAATTGACCAAAGCGGAAGAAACTGCTGTACAGAAGAAAATTCCCAAATTTACTCTAGCCACAGAAAAGGAGTCCAAAGGATATCCTAAAAGTCCTCAAGCAAGTAAGCGAGATAGGAAGGACATCTATTCAAAGGAAGGCACCTCAGAGAAAGAGAGAAAAACAATTCCGGATCTCATTACTACCCACTTAATGACCTCACGAGCAAAAATTTTAGTTGTCATGGAGAAAAGAGGACTTCTAAGAGCTCCAGACTCCAATGGCAAAGAGGTACATGTCAAAGATTTGTTATTTCCATAAAGATCATGTTCATCTAACGGAAGAGTGGTTCGACCTTAAGCGAGAGATTGAAAGGCTAATCAAAAAGGGTTATTTACAGGAATTCTTGGCAACAGCTATAGGTCCTTCCAATCCACCACCTACAGGAGCCAATTAGAGATCTCCAAAAAAGGGAATTAATGCAATCGAGAGAAGGTCAAAGATAGCTCATCAAGTGGATGTAGAACCTCTCACAATGTCATTTCAGATAGGTGATTTCTTGGTTCAAAAAATTCTGGTAGACATATTGAGCACGGTTAATGTTTTATACAAAAAGGCATCTGACCAAATTGGAATTGGCAAGAGCTAGCTATTGAAGACAGACAGCTTTGACTAGTTTTAGTGACAATACTACCTACCCTGAGGATTTTGCGAGTTCCAACTGTAGTATATGTGAACGCTCAAGGAGTCACGGACATCATAGATTGGCCGGTGGTTGATGCACCAAGAACCTACAACGCAATTCTGGGAAGAAAAGGAGTCATGGAGCTAAAGGCTGAGATCTTTCTGTTGAATTACTGCATGAGGATACAGGTCGGAGAAACCTGGATTACTTTGGAGGGAAACAGAAAAGTAGCTCTGGAATGCTATCTGGCGGAAGGAGATGTAGAGACCTTTGAAGCGACCTCTAAAGTCGACTTCATCACCTTACTTCTAGAAAACAAAAAATCCAGGATTCAGGCAGTAGGAAAGGGAGAAAAGATTTCCCTCAGCCCAAAATTCTCCAAGAAGGGGATAAAAGTCGGGGAACTTTTACGTCTCAAGCTCAAAAGGAAGCTAGTTAATTCACTTCAAGAGTACCTAAAGGTTTTTTCCTAGCGACCTACCGACCTTGAGAGAAATAACCGAAAAATAGCAGAGCACAAGGTCGGCCTAAGACCTGGAGTCAGGCTAATTAAACAGAAGAAAAGAATCTTTGCTCTAGAAAGAAATGAGGTTATAGCTTGAGAAATCCAAGCTCTACTCAATATTGGAATTTTGAAAGAAGTAGTATACCCTGAGTGGCTTGCCAATCCAGTCGTTAGCTTCCTTATTTATTATGTAAGCCGCTTATTGCGAGGTCCTGAAGTTAGATATTCGGACCTTAAGAAGTTTCTGTGTCTCATTGTCATTACATCAAGACTTTGAAGCTTACCCAGATAAAGTCTAAACCAATTTTCCTTTGAAGCAAGAGCTGGCAAAGTCCAAGTAATCTAGTAGAATAATTAAGTGGTCACTTCAGCTTTCATGATATCAAATCGACTTTGAGCCTAGAAAAGCCATCAAAGCCCAAGCTCTCTCTGAACTTTGTAGAAGAATATACTAGATTTCCACTAGATTCATTAAAGCTCATGAAAACTAGGTATGGACCATGTATACAGATGGTTCAACTAAAAAAGATAACTTAGGTGCTGGAATAATATTGACTAGCCCTGAGGGAGTGAGAATGCCTTACTCTGTGAAATATAATTTCCCAACCTCAAATAATGAGTCTAAGTAGGAAGGCTTTTTAGCTAGACTAAGACTCATACGAGCTCTAAAAGTACAAAAACTACATGTAAAAGTTGATTCACATATCATAGCCAGCCAGGTCGCTGGAAGCTAAAAAGGTAAAGAAGAAAATATGATCAAATAACTCAAGCAAGTAAGAGACATAACATCCAAACTTGAATACTTCCTTATAGAGAAAATCAATAAAGAGCAAAATACAAAAGCTGATGCACTATCAAAGGTCTACCGAGAGCTCGCTGGTACTAAAGTCGAGATCCTGGTGTAACAATTACACTTTCCAAGCATAAAACAAGAGGAGATCTGGCAATAGAAGACCAATCGAACTAGAGGTACCCATTGTACAAGTTTTTAAAGGATGGTGACCTCCCAAAAAAAACGAAAGAAGCTCGCCAAATCAGGAAATGGGCACCTCTCTATGTCTTGATAGGTGACGATAAAGTATACAGGAGATCATAGACTTTGCCATCGCTTAAATGTCTAGGGAAAGAAAAAGTCGAATGTGTTATTGAAGAAATACATAGTGGCATATGTGAATCACATGTAGGAGCTAAAACTATGGCAAAGAAATACTAAGAATTGGATATTACTAGCCTTCCATAGTATCAAACATAGAAAGAATTATTCAGAAATATACAAGCTATCAACTATATGGAAAAAGATCACATTTACCCCCAATAAGGTACCAATCCATCACCTCTTCAGTTCCATTTGATATTTGGGGAATTGACATACTAGGCCCTTTTCCTAAGAGAGTGAGGGTGTTCAATTCTTAATAGTGGTTGTAGAACACTTCACAAGATGGGTTGAAGAAGAGCCCATGCCTATAATCTCTTCATTGAAAGTACAATCCTTTGTATGGAGAAATTTCACATGCAAATTTGGAATTCCATGAGCTATCATTTTAGATAATGGAAGGCTGTTTGAAGGTGACCCTTTCAAGATAGTCTTTGAAAACTTAAATATAGAACAGAGACTCACCTTAGTGGTCCATCCTCAAGCCAATGGCTTTGCTGAAGTTATTGAAAGAACAATATTAGAAGGTCTCAAGAAAGGGATCACCGCACTAGAGAGAGAAGGCCGGAAACCTTCATGGCTAGAGGAAATCTCGAGTATATTATGGCTTACAAAACTACCAAGGAAAGTTATTGGAGAAACACCCTTCAATCTATGTTTTGGAACTAAAGTAGTACTCCCAGTGGAAATCGAAATGCAATACTCAAAACTTGCTAAATACAATTCGGTCTTAAACAAAGGGGAGAAGGGCTGACTTAGACCTCATTGAAGAAGTCATGGGCAAAGCTATGGAAGCTGATAGAAGATACATGAAACAAGTTATAGGTTTCTTCAATAAAAAAAGTCAAAGACAAGCACTTTGAAGTAGGTGACTTGGTTCTAAAATTCAGATGTTGGGAAGCAAGGCTAATTAACAAAGCTACAAGAAAGCCGGGGAGGACCTTATATTGTTCAGGAAGCTCACATAGGTAGATGCTCTAAGCTCGCTGACCTTGAAGGTAGGCAAGTTCTAAGACCTTGGATTGTCTGTCACTTAAAGAAGTTCTCCATAAATATTGTTAATCCTACCTGAAGGTTCAGCAGTCACCAAAGGAGGAATGTCATGAACCTCTTTTTCTTCAAGATGACCCACAACCTCAGCTTGCCACGGGCTTGGAGGAGCAAGTATATCTCGAAGTAGAGAAAGAGGAACAACTTTGTCAGGATAGTTCAGGCCCGCATGCATACCTTCATCAACTTGCAACCCGAGATTGTTTGCCCTCAACAGTCTGTTTCCCTCAATGTGAAAGGAAAATATCTTGGGTTGCATCAATGATTCCACATAAGATTGAAAGGCAGGAATCTCCTAAAGCCTTACTAGAGAAAGGTTACCATTCTTATCACAAAAGCCTCTGGAATTTTGTAATTCCTGGGCATCGGATTCAACATAAGCCTCTAACTCTTGGACAGGAGCATGCAACTGCTATCCCAAGTTAACCAGCTATTCATTCTTTTTTACAACATCATTTAAAGCATCCATATCTTATGGTTCTCTTCCTTGCACTCAGAGACATTTTTCTTAGCATCAGCCAGAAGATTACTGGTGACGAACAATGAAGCATTAGCTAGCTCCTATGCTACAATGAGCATTTTGTTTTCTTCCTCCAGAAGAGTTCTTTCATTCTAGAGATTCTCAAGCAAGACAACAAAATCTTTAATCTTCTTCTTTTTCTCTTCTTTCCTCCGCAATCTTTCTCCCATGAAAACATGGCCCTGAAAAGAAAAATTAACAAAGAAAAGAATAAGCATATGAATGAGCTCACTAAGCTAAAAAAAATTCTTAAGGAAAGCAAAGTCGACTTACAACAGACTGCAGAGTAGTAGGAAACTTATCAAGTTCATCATCTGTGAGTTGTTTGTAGATTTCTTTGTCGATGGGAGGCACACACTCCATCATGAAGGATTGAGAATGCGGCCACTAAAATAAAGAGTCAGTGGACTCCAAAGGTAGGTCAAGGACCCACCTCTTGACCTCCTCCTCAGACTAGGAGGTGAAGCTAGCCTTACCTAATTTTTTTATAGTCTCAGCAACCTCATCAGTAGTGCAGCCATTAAACTGCACCTCTTTCTAGAAAGTTGCCAGACCCTTAAATTTGTCAGACGCAACAATAGTACATATATTCTCCTTCTGGCAAGATGTTGAAGAAGGTGAATCAGACAGAGAAATAATTTTTGTCGGTAGTGGAAAACTGGGAACCTCCAAAGAAACCTCCTCTCTACTTCTCCTCTGAGTAGTCCTAGTTTCGTTGGCCATTGTATACTTTTCAGTAATACTTGAAGGAATAATGACCTTGAGGAGTGTAGCAATAGAGGATCGAGCTTTGGAGGTCGGTACGGAAGCTCCCCTGGATAGTGCTTGAAGACTCAAAGCTTGGTTGGGTTGCTCTTGAGACTGGTTTTCTTGGTAAGGCTCATGGGGATGAACAGCAGCCCAGATGGCCCACATAGCTACCAGAGCAAGAAAAAACAACGACTGTTAAAGACCTAGTTGCAAAACAGAATGAGACTCAGAACAATAATGCATATTCCTATAGAATGTTACTAGACTTTCTGATCTTGGGGAGGTCGCGATAGTTAGGCGTGCCAAGCCCAGCATCAACGAGATCAAGAGGATCCCATGTGTTAGCTATTAAACCTATTTTTGGAAGATTCCAATTGCTAAATCAATGAGGAAAACCCTAGCCAACTCAAGCTCGTCCTCCAATTTGGGAAGCTCATTACAGAAGGTCCTACTAAGGATCCATTCTGGATAAGATTCAACTTGGATCAAACTAATAGGAAGCTTAGAATGGAAATAAGAATCCTTCCAACGACCATAAGAAGATTGGAATGAACCTACGACCTTATTCTTATGATGCATATTTAGTTGGAGGTATCCATGGCCAATGTTTCCAGGTGTAGTAGAAATTCCTACTTTAAAAAATGCATCTAAAAATTTTTAAAGATACAGGGACTTTATATAGGTGGCAAGTTGCTATGAAAAGCCACCACAGCCTTGACAGTATTGGGAGCTTGTTGAGCAACAGGAAATTGCCAAAAATAGACAATGTCAAAGAAAGGGGGATGAATGTAAGGAAGGATAATCCCTCCTCTCAAGTTGGTCATGAAGGACTATGTAGCCCTCTATGTTATTGTTGAGACACTCATCCTCCAGGGTGTATTCTATATCACCATTGTTTAAACCTCTCTCTTTACTATATACTCCCTAATTTTCGAAGTACCCAAGTTGGGATTAATGCTAAAATCTTCCAACTCCGAAGGATCATATTCGTTCTTCCTAACCCAGGGAGCAATCAAGGTTGGAGAACGTATGTCGTAAATCTCATTCTCAGATAAGGTGCTCAAAGAAGAAGATGGAGTAGGTGCATGACAGACTATTCAGAACTAGTAGAGGGAGAACGACTAGCAGATTTGCTAGAAGACAAGATTTTTTCCAAAAAGAAAAGAGAATCTCAAATAAAAACAAAGAAGAAGGAAAGGAGAGGACTCACTGATTATAGCTGAGATAACTTCCAAAGAAAGAAAGGAAGGATTGTTTTTTCCCTGAGCACCAAGTAATACCTGAAAGTTTGTAGCTTATGGATTTGACTGCAAAAATATAATCTGTTTGCAAAGAAAGAGTTTTGGTAAATTATCAATTCCTCTAAGTGCTTCTATTGATATGAAATAGGAAAATTTTCAATTGCTGAAAAGGAACGTTCCCTAGGAAAACAGAGTGATTGCTAAAACTGATGGGTCATAAAACTAGCCAGTACAGAAAATTGCTATACTTTTCAAAGCTTGGTAACATAGAATTTAGGCGCCACAACCTTTCAACTCGGTAGACCTAAAGGGGGTAATGATGGGTAAAATAGGCATGACCCAGACCGCTCGACCCGGATAATCTTTACTATCAACCTAAATACCAAGGATCCAACCCGATATAATTGAGGATAAGTCAATGACCTCCTTGGTCAATGAATACCAACCTCCTACAAGCTCTGGGAAGGTCTCTCTAGCCCACGACCTTCGATCCAAAGAAATCCAACCGACCTCACGAACTTTCTATGCCACGATTCAACATCCACAGTTCCTAACACATATCATGAACCTTGAATCACTCATCACGACCTCTGGGGAGACTAACTGAGATCCTGAAAGTCCAATAGGAGGTCAAAAGGATGATTTAAAGGTCGTTAGCAAGCTCATAGCTCTCTCTGCATAATCTTGCATGGGAAGGCATCTACTAGTATGGAAACTCCTTGATTCTAGGAGCAATTGGCCAGATATGATCTCACAATTGATCTAATATGATTACATTTACGTAATTGAGATCTTTTCCAACCAAGTAATTGCACCTAAATTGGTGATCATTATTGGAAATACACGACAGAACATACACAAGTGAATGGATACAATTTACTCTCAACGTAAATTAACTAAGGCATCAGAGTTTTCCTCAGGGCAACAACCTACTCCAGTGATCTAATTTCTCTTGGTTGTTCTTACGGACTCTGTTAAAGGTCGGGGTGACCTAAAGGTCGATCTCTAGCTCTATCACATGTAAACAACTGATTTGGAGAATTCTAATGAGCTTATGTGGCATTTTCTGGTAAGTTGCTTATGCTTTTATACATTATAATAGATTTACCTAATCAAGCTTTCTATACTAATTCTTCAACAAAGTCTTCAATCCAAAAAAATTGAATTAACAAAAAACTTCCTCCCTATAAGCACAAATTAGAGACACTTTGATGAATTCCAAAATTACAAAAATTGACAATCTTGAAACCTCATTAGTCTTAATTTATTATCATCAGAGTAAAAAGTTAATTAAAAGTATTAGGGCTTTCACGTCCTTAATTTTTTATGATCAATTAAAAAATGTTACTATTTACTCTTGAACAAACATGAATTTGATGACAAGTGAAGGATTAATGGAGAAGAAAAGGTTAAACCAAAGACCATCTGGAATTCCTCTAATTTCTTATGATTATTGTTCAGTTTTCATTACTTGGGATAAAAATGCCCATTTCATGTCATCATTCTCATTTAGTTCAAAACTTGATTAAGGATTTGTTTGGTATGTTAAGGGGGAGAGGAATGACTCAATTTACTTCCTTTGATGGAACTTGACGGAGCTCGGAAACGATCTTCGGGTCACCCCAAACAGTCATGCTCGTTTGGGTCAAGTTATTCTAGTCATGCTCGTTTCACCCATCATTACCCCCCCTTTAGGTCCCACGAGCTCATAGTTCACAGAGTCTAAATTTTCATCTTCAAGTCCCGACATCTAAAAAGTTGAGCTATTTTCTATAACTACGAGCTTTGAGGTGTCGTGCCTTATCAGTTTTGGCAGTTGCCTCGATTCGTGGGTACCGGATCTTTTCCAGGAATTAATAGACTCCTTCTTATGTATAAATTAAGTAACTTTGAAAGGATTAAGATTCATCGAAGCTTTTCTTTGCAAAATAGAATTTCCTTTCTGCTATAAAATCTTGAGCTACCAAACTTCTCTAGCTTTCTTTTTTCTGTACGGTGATTTTTCAGATGTTAGACGACGTTGACGCAATCACGGATATTATGGTGGGGAAAAATATAGAACCTCAACTATAAACAACTTCACTCGAAAGCTTTATTACAGAAAAGGGGAAATCAAGAATAAAATGACAATATTTTTGAGACACTATGAGAATCAAATTTTATTAACTGAAAACTCAAAACGTCATAAAAACATCTAAGTTTATGAAAAAAAACAAAAAACGGCATGAAATAAACCCTAGACAAAAAATTGAAAAATTACGAAAAGGCCCCAAAAGTTTCTAAAAGGCCCAAAAGTCCATCCAGATAACCCCGGATGGCCAAAAAATGGCTTAAATCATAGCATAGCTATGTGTATTGTTCCCTAGACCGTTCTGGATAGATGCTTCAAATTTGAGCCCATTCTGAAGCTCTTGCAACTTTTCAGTTCTTACGATTCGACCCCTAGAAACTTTTCCAATCATCTCCGATTGCTTTGAAACTTCTCCGCAGCCTCTTGGACCCACGTGGGCCCTCCCTAATATCTTCGTGGGCCATCTCTACATCAGGATCCCCCTCTTCAGAAGAGTTTGTCCTCAAACTCGGATTGTCCCCATGAAAACGGGATAGATGTTGTACGTTGAAAAC